>JBCAUI010096990.1:0-19184 GCA_038406195.1 Haplosyllis anthogorgicola
TGAGGTCTTAATCACTAACAGCAGGAGTCAGCATCTCCTAAGGAGGTATTCGTAAATAGAAGGCAGTATCAATATGAAGTCTGAGCACCCCAAGTCTTGGGGAAAATCCTGGATCCGCCAAAGAGACATTTCATAATTTTAAAATCTGCATGTGTCATTTGAGGCCTGCATCTGCCTCATGAAAGTCAAAAAGGTGTTACATTAGAGGAAAATATCGTAATGTAAATTGTTCTTGCCCTAGAAATAAATTTACATTGAATATAAAGTGCGAGGTGTGCCGAAGGATGAAATTTCTATCAGTTTTTGGAATAATAGTCAATCAAAAGCACAGCGTGGAATTCTTTTGTTACATTTTTGTTCTGTACGTTTTCGAATTGATAGGAATTTCAGGAGCTGTGAAAGTTTCAATTTCGGAATTTGATTTAATCCACCGTATCTACATACACAATTTGAAATTCCATGTGAATCAATAAGCAGGATGCTCTCACCTCCTCCATTAATCTGATATCACAGAACCAATTGTGCAATTTCCCATATATGTGTAAAATAAAATCTCCCGATTACCCGTTAAGAGCTCGTACATATCAATTTACATATAATGTATAAGCAAAGTACGTCGGCAATGTAATGGCCAATTTTATAGCCTTCTTTCCATAAAAAACTCACTTTTTCTCTCATTATTGAAGGATGTTTCATGTCAAACGAATATTAGGTGTGAGGGTTTCCTGGTCGATACGTGCAGTGAGTAGGAGGTATCACTGGATTCTTCCTGCAGATCCCTGATTAATTTGTCTGCTGTTATTTATTATAGTTCAATGCACTTGGTGCAGAAATTATCACTGGTAAAATTGGGGGAGAGTGCGATTAGTTTATTCGTTACTGTGAAAATGTGGACAGAAAATGTGAATGTGGTGGTAATGTTGAGAACAATAGAATGATGCTGAACACATAACATGAGGATTGTCGTCTGGGTAATTGGTGGAATATTATCCTAAAATTACAGTAACTACTACAGGCATCAATGCTGGTAACATTGGAAATAACCCAGAGTTAATGTCTTAATGTTTTCATCAATGGTACTATTTCAAAACCATTGCAAACTACCTGGTTTAAAATGTCTATTGTTCTTTAATGTATTGGCTGCATTATGCTGGATGGACAAAATAAATACTTTAATGACATAAAGTCTGCAATATTTTGATATTTCCCGATATTAATTCGACTGTTTAGACTACAATTAATGAGTAATTTAGCGAATGAAATAACTGCGATGTTTTTATCATTGTACCCTCGAAATCTGCATCGTAATTTATCTAATGAGAACACAAAATACGTTTTCTGCACTTAAAATTGGGAAGAAAACTGGGTTAATAAAACCCTAAAACAAAAGCCAATCGTAAAAAGTAGAGAAAGAATTATAGACTAAGTCAGACTCGCTTTGATAAGAATAAAATTAAAGGAAAGATTGTGTTTTATACCAATGCGTGTGTACAACAAATGTATCTGGCAGCTGTTGTGAGATCGGAGCAGTGAAGGTCTCTGTCGTGTTAATTGTGACACGGACTTTATGACCATATCTGCACAATAAACACAGTTCAATTACACCAAAGCCTGATAATAATCCTGATCCGTTTAACAGTAACAGAAAGACATTGGATTGGCTGACAGAACGTTGATAAATTTCTATTTAATGAAACTGCGGTTGTAAAAAGACTAGAACGAGAGTCTTCAGACTTCGTATATAGTTTATTAACTCTGGTACAAAAATACATGCAGTCTCGTCAAAGGCGCAAGTTGAACTGAATAATTAAAGATGGCTACTAATGATGCTACTGATGCTAACTCCTAAGTCTAATTAACCAATAGGATAGTCTCTAGACTGTCACATGACTTGCAGGTGCAGGCAAAGATGGGAAGCCTGCAGCACCTCTGGTGTTAACTCTAACTGCAGTATAGACTTAAGACTGCGGCGCCTCTGGTGGAGACTCTAACCGAAGTCTGGTCCTTTGACAGCGGTGACAGGGAAATTACAGAAAGACAACAAATGGCACAAAAATGAAGGCTGCTGCATTTCTCTCTCTTTTTGTTGGGCAGAATTTCTTCTTTTTAAAGGTAATTATGTTCTCTCTGTATTTAAATGGATGTTTTGTCTCTCTTTCTTTCTTCATTTAAACAGAATGTTTAAAAATAAAAATTTATCTATATATACATTAAAATTCATGATAATTTCAATGTTGCACATCATTACATTTTAGATATTTTGACATTTTGATTTTCCTAGATGATGCTGATGAATCCAGAACGCGGTTCAACTTATTTTTGGTGCCAGTAAAGACAACGATTGATCTATGATTTAAAATGTATTTGTCTTGAAATCGTACTGGGGGAAATAGGTTCATGTGTTGTTTTATTTATTAATCTATTATTAGTTTAGTCACGTCGAAACGATAAATAATTTTGTCTAACCCTTTGAATGTAGACAAAATTTGAGTTATTCGATTATAAGGGATAATAGGGTAACTCATTTGCAAATATATTTTACCATCTACATTATAATTTCAGTACAAAGCAAACAATTTAAATCTTAACTCTTACAGTTTGCAAAAATGCTGGGATTTTTTTACGTGTTTACAAAAATAAAAGTCCATTTAAAAAAGTAAATAATCAAATCCACAAGATAATATGTCGTTTTGACGTGACGAGACTATGCTATTATGTTACTTTGAAAATTAATGCGTGAGAAATCCACTTTTGGCATTTTATTTTCCCACCCACTCACTGTGGCGATACCCTCTGGACCGATCCGCAATTCATTCCGCGTATTTACGCTTTGCAATTACTTAGTTGCCAGACGAGGTTAAACATGTTATCCTCGAAAATGAAATGGAGACATGATGTAATACAATAAACCTCTCTCATTCTGAATCAATCCACCGCAGTAAATGTATAAATTCTGGAAAATCATCCGAATTGGACTGCATCAAGTGGGTAGAATTCAGTTCAATGATGTGCTGGAATTTGCTGTTGTTTTCCACAAGAGCTCTTTTTAGAGTGTGCAAATATGTTTGTCTCCGCAGTGGATTGGATAACCTTAAAAATAATCCAGCAGAATAACAACATTTGAGAGCAGCATCTGTTTTGCATAAATGAAACTATACAAAAATGTCTATTTCAAATTGAGAAGGATAAAAATGTGTAAAAATGAGTATCTATCAATATGAAATTTTAACATGAACAACCGTGTGTAAGAGCTGCGGTCACAGAGTGTTGTTGTTTTTTTTTAAAACATTAAAGTGCACGCTATGCACTGGAATAATAAATTTCTAACATAACATGACACATTTTTAAACAATACCTAAGATTCCAATACTTACAAATAGAATCTTTTAATTTTGCTTCTATTTTTATTGAAATATCTTTTAAATATATGGGAAATGAGAGGTTGAAGTTAAAGTCGGATATCATACAGTTTGTATGGTACCGAACAGTTTGAGAGATAAGATTTTATTCTTGTGTCTTAAAGGACATCTTTTCATCAATGTAAATCTAATTTCATCCATTACAACAGCATTACGAACAGCAATAACGGTCCATCGGCCAAACTGCTCGAGCATTGTAACAGGATTTATTTTCACCTCAAACCACTTTCATTTCAAAAGTCATCTGCTGGATTTCAAAGATAGAGTTTCCAGTTTTGAAACCATGTTAACTTCTTTCACAAGTAGACTGGTAAAGCGAATACATTTGGCTCGTTTGTCAATGCAGGATTACACATTTTGTATTCCCTATCTTTTAGTAAGACCTGTTCAGCAACATAAAAAAAGTAACTGGGAGCACTTTGCTCTAGTTGAGCCAAGACTTTTGCCAGTCATGTTCGAGTGCATGTTTTTGGCTGTCATCTGTCAGGTGTACTTGGCACTACTTAAAACTTAACCGAAATTTCAAGCATAGAATACTTCAACAAATTTTAACCCATAAACCTCAGTCATCGGCAATTACGTTTCAAGGTGGGCTTTTGGATGATTTTTATTTTCATTATTTTGCACCTGTTAACTGGATTTCATAATGTTTTATATTCTCTGCACGCAAAGTCTCAACCGCAACAACCATTCTACCGGAGGTGTGAATAAGGTCTTCCTGTCTTAAATATTTAGGCGTATTACAACTAGATTAATGTTCATTTCAAACTTTCCCTATTAAGACAACTAGGCAATTGGCTCCGTCAGCTCTCCCAGTTCTTTTCACCAAGGTTTCACACTGAGTTACAATAGAACCTAATGGTTAGGATGCAAGCAGCAGTTAATAGAGAAAATTCGTAATGTTTGTCAGAAAGAATGTATTGGGCACTTAACAAACACAAATGAAATGTTCATGCAAATACCTAAACATTAAAAACAATATATGGTATGGAGAGCCAAATTGCACCAGGTAACTTTCAATATTTATTCTTTTATCCAAAATTTAAATGCTGTTAGTGTTAGTCCACATTGTTCCTTCACAACATTTTTCTAGGATTTACTGTAGGTCCCAGAATTCCTCAATTCCCTTTTATTACATGTAAATTCTGTTTATGACCAGAAAACACTGATCAGATTTAACCTTTTTTGTTCAAATTTATACCGTACACATTTGGCTCAGTTGCTTGGACTTCGAATTCGATAAAATTGGTGACCTGAGAGCAATGAGGGTGAAATAAATAGCAGTAAATTGGGCAGAAGTAAATCCTTGATGAGATTGAAGCCAGGATCCGATCTTCATACAGGCTACCAATTACATGAACCATGTATTCGTGAGTTGAAAAGTGTAGGGCTGAACCCGTCTAGGCTAAATATGGCAAACTGAGGGTACCTCACGTAGAGCTAAAAAACAGCAGGCAAAAATTAATACTACCTTATATAGCAATACGTGAACACCACTAGAGGCACAGGACCATTAGCAATCAGGGCACCATAGAGTAACTTCTTGAATATTTGTTTTCAGGTAAGGGTCTTGTAAAATAGCACCAATACAACGCTGACTTGCCGGATATATTTGGTCGCCACATCAGAATACAAAATTTATATTGGATTTATGGCCCGTCAGCTGCTGCCCCCTCATGGCCGAGAAAGAAACATCTATTAGTTTGCTATTGGGAAGTCCAACATGTCATCACGACAATCACCTTGTGATGGAAGGATGACTGCATTTCTAATTTATTATTTGTATTGCAATGAACAATGTAGAGATCCGATTTGAATAAGTTAAGAGATGCTGTACTGTTGATAAGACGCAAAAATATTTCCGTTTGCAAGTGATATATTACGCCGTCACCTCAAATAGATCTGCAAAGCGTATGAATATCAATAGAAATCCGCATCCGTGTACTTACTCGTACTCATAGGGAAATGAATATGATAATACAGCAGATAAATCAGATGGAAATTGGTCCTAATGCAAGGTAACCCAGACCTGATAATGATGTTAAAAGCACGGATTCCACCACATTACTCCTCAAATAAGTCGCACACTATCAAGCATTATGACAATAAAAGGCCACTCCAGGGTTTTTGTTGCACCTTTAAGGCCATCTTTCTCCTTGTGGCACTTTTATTCTGTTGTGCCCTTCTGCTATTTCCACATTGGCCCGAGGACCAGGGAGAATATATTGGCAGTTCACACATGGAAATCTTTTTGGAGGTCTTTGTGGGTTGACGTCAATTCGGATTCATGCCAGTTAGCCTGGGTACATCTTGAATTGGATTGAAATACCTCTGAAGTCTGTCGTCTGAAGACACAATTACCTTTTAACAGTCCGATTCATTGTCATTTTGGCCACATTGCAAGCCAGGCAATTACTATCGTTTGATAACAAGGCAATTAATATTGTACTGTGAGCACTAAAATATTTTATTTTACAACTTAAATGAAAAGATTATGAAACATTGTGTCTATTTTATGCCTCTCCAATAAAAATTCACTCGGCGCATTTTTCGGCAACAAACACAGCAGCGTGAAATTCTGTCCTTGATAAAAAGAAATAATTTTCATGAGTTTCTTGTAGTGAGGTCTTGCCTTGAAGACATTTAACATAATATGGATGAATTTACAAGTTTTACACAATTAAAAAACATTTGACTATGTCCTCCTGTAAACATTCAAGATTTTTCCTAATTCGGTCTAATCAGTTTAGCCAAATGGCTAATGTTGGATGAAATTGTCTGGTTTTCGATACAAAAATTGGTAATGTAACTATTTTTTGAGTATGCCCAAATGAACATAAAGTTATTTTTCTGCAATAAAAAAATGTTATTGCAATTCCATTTTAGAATACAATAGCTTTCCCAATTACTAATTCTAATAAATTAGGCTAATTAGCCTAATTCCGAATGATAGATTCAATTTGGAAAAACCTCTATTAACAGTGTGAACAAAACTGTACCCAGCAAAATCAAGTTGCATACAAGAGAAAGTAAATCCTATCAAGACAATATCTTGAAACAATAACATTTCACGCTGTGCCTTTTTACTCTTTAACGGTAATACTTTTTTTGTTTGTTTTGTGAACGTTTTCAAATTGCTAGGAATTTTCAGGAGTTAGATTATTACACATCACTTCTGACTCCAGAAAGTTGAATTGACCCGAAATTAGAAAGTTTTTTCCTCGGCAAAGAACATGCAAGAGGCGTGGGTTGGCTTGTGTGACACATTACTATTGGGACGATCACTCACACTGTACAAGGTGAAGCTGCAAATCTGCTTGAAGCTGTGAGAGGAAAATCATGCTTCGTGTACCAACAGTCAGAGGAGCTTATTATTGTGTCACACGATAAAAGGAGAGAGAAGAGGCATCAGGAGTGTGATCCTGACGTTGTTGTACAAGTAGTAGAATCTGTTATTAAGACGCAAAACTCCGCCATAGCCATTGTACTTTCTGTAAACCCCCTTTGCTTTGTTTATTTTCTTTAAATTTGGAATCATAAGAATGGAAAATATACAGTGCATTTGTGGTCTGCCAGGTGCTGTACCCTCAACGTGATGGACACCATTCACCCCGTGAAGACCCCGTTGTGGTGTGTATTAATAAAGGTGTTGAACTGTGTAAATTCAATACTGTTCTTAGATTAAATTAGAATAATAAAATGCAACTATATTGGTCTGCACTGGCAGTGTTATTACTTAGAAATATAGAAGAATTTGAGCTTTAAAGAAAACGTACTACAGTGAAGTTCAGATGAAACCAAGGAAAACTAGTGGTATAAAATAAGGCACGCGGTGTGTAAAGCGGTTACATCAGCCGGGTTCCATGGTGTAATGGTTAGCACTCAGGACTCTGAATCCTGCGATCCGAGTTCAAGTCTCGGTGGAACCTTGAATTTTTTTATATTATTTTTGGTTCAAGAAATCTTAAGGACATAATTTTAAAGTTAGTAATAGATGTCGTTTATAATAATTTTTTCGGAATTACTTTGCTTTTCTTTGGGAAATTGGCTTAAATAGACGCAAAACTTATAATTTTCATTGGAAAAACAAATCTCTATCAGAAGAGGCTCTTCTGATTAACCAGACCAAGTTTTCTTCCGTTTCTAATGTTTCTGACCGTAGATAGAAATCTCATCGCTTCCAGTCTTGAGACAAAATTAATTGAAAGTTTTTTGGTCTAACATTCATTGATTTAACATTTTCCCATATCTTGTAAAAAAATTCAATTTCAAAAAGACTTAAAACATAAAATATTTAATTCCTTACAGCATGTCATTTTTAAACAAATAACTAGATTGTGTAATTACATGTATAATTATATTTTAAATCCAACACAAACTATTGTACAATTCTCCGTGTGGGTTTCTTCCGTCGGTGCAGAAACAAAGAAGAATATTCCCCTGAATAAGTAATTATGTCAGAACCGTGTAAGAGCAAGAAACGTGAACCATTATCTTCTCATATATCACGCGGCAAATGTCATCAAACAGGGGGAACTGTTTACTTAATCTGAATAAAGCACCGATTTCTTGACTATCATCCAGATTTGACTCAGAATCAAGGCTGTTAATGTCTAGAGAATAGCAAATGTTTAGCGACTCCTCTTGCAATTCTGGCAATTCTGTCTTTGTTCCTGTCAAGGGTAGAAATTTCTCAGATGCTTAGATATTTAAGGAAAAGTATCAAGAGAAGACAATCAAGTATTTGTCGGGACGCCTTCATTAGGCTTCTCTCAACTAAAACAAAATTCTTCTGACGGGTTTTTTTTGGCACAAGCAGATTCTTCTTCATGATACATAATTATTTGAGTACCCAGATTTGTAAATTGTTGAAGTGTCAAATATCTGCTGACAATATTTAAAATAGTTGACTAGCACTTAAGATGAAGAAAAAGTATGTGAAAAACGCAAACAAAACTTATGTCTTTATCTTAACCCCCCCCCCCCCTTCCCTGCATCCGCTACTGGCGAGCAAGGAATTGAAAACTGTAACTTCATGGAAACATTTTATACTGAAGCTTAATGCTTAATACGTGCACATGATAACTTATTTTTGTTGGTTCCACACTTAAACATTTTGATTTTATTCAACTAGCCATCAAAAATGCATGAAATAGAAAAAAATTTAAAAATTGTACTATCTTTCGTACATTTTGGAAATGGCAATGCACTAAATTTTGAATCGTTTTGCTGTAACAGAAGCGAACATGACACAACCCATATTTAAATTGATTTTCCCAATGCAGAAAATCTGGTAGTAATGTCCCAAGTGAAGCAACGGAAGAGAATTTATGGTGATGTCTCCCTGTGGCGTGTGCCCAAGTTGCAAATAGGATTTCTTCCAGATATGAGACTTGGTTATTATGCATGGATAGGTATCTGACGGAAATGTATTATTCACAGTATTACCTGTAAGTAGATTGGACTGATTGATATAAATCTTATCCATCTTATCAGAAGTAACCTCGTACACAGATCTATGATTTTCTTCTCCTTTTTTCGATAAGGCTTTACATGAAATGAAAAGAAAATTCACCTTTTGACAACTGTGAAAGATTTAATATCTCAATGTAGTTTTTACAGCATTGACCGTGTCTCATATAACATTTCTTCGCAGCTTAGACTTCGGACTTGGCAGCTTGTCTCTGTTTTGCACTCACTACACGAGTAAGAAGTGTGGTAAGTGCAAGTAACTATGACCATCACTCGGGAACAAAGTGTTGGTTAGTAACGCTATTTTTATGGCTAAATTCTGTGATAGTATGCTGAACTGCAACATAGTTCTGGCAGAAACTGACGGACAATAAGCCAAATGTATAATTAGTTTCCTCTTGTATTGTCTTTAATAAGAAATTTTGCATGTAATATATTTGGCTGGTTTTGAACAAGAATTTCTGTTGTCGCCCTGAAAAATGAGAAAAAGGCACTCTTATTGACAGATAATCAAATCTATCAATTATTAATACTTTTCAGTAAGATTTGCAAAATGTTCCAGAAGACTACTTGTGTTAAAATGACGGCATATGGAATTCTTCTTTTCTGAAAAAAAATATTCCTAGGTGTGTCCTCTGGACCAGAATAACTTTCTCAGAAATTGTTGTAATAAAGTATTAACGACTCACAGAAGCCTCAGAAATTCCAGACTACCGAACCAATTAGGTTATTGCTCATATGTGTAAAATATACAGCGCGCAGATTTGTCGCTAAGTGCTCATACATATTATATTACTCTGTCAAGAACATGGGTCGTGTAATGGCCAATTACTATGGCTTCATTTACATAAAAAGATACTTATCGGTCCATATTGGAGGATGTTGTCATGTCAGGTGAATATGAGCTGTAAAAGCATCTTGTTGTCGGTAATAATTGTGCAATTATAAGTTGTTTCATGGGAAGAAGTGCTTCAAAATATGCAGTTTTGCTATGGTCTCAATTTGCCAGCGCTAATGCAGTTTTCCATTTCAAATTTAAATAGAAAGTGAGAAGTTATATCAATGAGTTACATTCCATGCAGTAAAAGAGAATTAGAAGTTTTACGATTTGGTTTTGTAACACTTTTCGTTTATGTTTTAGCGAGGGTATTTTTCTGTGACAGAAATGACTGTCAGAAATCAATTTTCCATGAATAATAATGATCATTCAGATTTCGTTTAAGCTTGTTGGAACCACTTGAAAAATGAAATATCGATAATTGCGCACGGTAACAGTATTTCTAGCAAATAGCCGTTCAGATGTACGTAGCCACATTTACTAGGTATATTCACATTTACAATAAAAGCAACATGCAGATCAAGAAGATGTTTCTTTAGTGTCGAGATTTCACTAAATGGCGAGGCAGAAACTTTTGAAAATCGGACACTCCATATCAAGATTTTATCTGTTTTGTAGCCAATAGAAAAGTACAGTTGTAAACACACGTACATTTCTAGTCTTTCCTTTTAAAATGCATTTCAATGGACCAGTGTGGCGAACTTCACGAAAGTACATATGCTTTCTCAAAGAAGTTTCCAATTTGTTTCTTTTTTGTGGTATGAATTTCCCTTAATAATTTGCCTAATTAGACAGGTGAAGTAAATTCGTTTAATGCGTACAACTCTACACTGAGATGAAGCAGCTAAGTGTTTGCATTTATTCCATTTGTTCTGTAATGGGTTGTTTGCATTTACTCCATTTGTTAAATGGTTCAGTGTTTGTTGAATAATTAGGCCAAAGATGTTGAGAGTGGCCTCGACAGGACCAACCAATTACAGAATTGCTTTGAAGTCTTGTGTTGACTGTGTATTTCAATTTAGAGCGGGTCCGTATCTTTCACGAAGCAGATGTTGCAGTGGATGACAGTGAGAGAGTCATAAACTACAACGCACATAAATGCTGAATATTTTAGCCACACTTTGGTCTTTATTAGTAAAAAGAAGATGTTTGATCTTTATAAACAAAATGTCTTGACACACTTTCAAAGCAAACAGTTTTTAAGCGACACGCCTTTATGCAGATAGTAGATCTAGATCTGCTAGTTACCAGTAGCAGATTGGGTCGGGGGGGTTGGACTTTAGGGGCTTAATAGGCCTCCCCTAGCCTCTGTTAAACCATATTTGGCAGCCATTTTGGCAAATATCCGCTTCTGGATACTCTGGAATCTTTTTATCAATTAAATGCTCATTCACCCACATGCAGAGTCAAATTATTTATTTCTGGTCAAAGACACAGCGTAATGAATGAGTCATCCCACAGTCTTCTTGCATTCTCGTTGGGGTGAAAGCAACATTGACAACAGTGTAATTATTATTCTAGAAAAAGAGTAGGCTCTCGACACCACTCAAAAACTGAGCATCTCATTCACTGCATAACAAGCCATGTATAAAGGGTAATTATTTTCTCTTTAGTAGGAGACATGTATCTGAAGAATTTCACCAGCTTCACAGCTGTTGTGAGCTCGGAGCTGCCGAGGGCTCCGTATCGTCAGATTGGTGCCATGAAGGTCTCTCTCGTGTTAATTGCGACACAGACTTTATTACCATATCTGCACAACAAACACAGTTCATTTACACCAAAGCCTGATAAGAAAGCAAGATTCTTTCCAGAAGAAGCAATAACTAAGGTATCTCGAAGAGGTGTGAAGAATGTGCGCCAAACTCGTCGCCGACTATGTAAAAATGCCACGCACGTTAAAAACTGTTCGTGGAACCCGGTCTTTAACTGCACTTTCTGTAGCTTATTAAATGCAGTTTAGACCTATAATTAAAACGCAAGACTCCAAAAACCGTGCCATCATCTTTCCTTACAGGACAAAAGCGGTCTTCGTCACAACCAGAGTCAATTGAAGGGCTAATACATTCAAATTGACACGAGTTGCTAACGACAGGCCAAGATGAACCGAAATTGAGGATTTCAGTGTAGCCATGTTCTATTTTCTTTGGTGTCTAATATTCCCCTCATAAACTCAATAGAAGAAACTGAAAATGCAGACTTCACAGCATCGTTTCATGGAAATTGCTGCATAGCTTGAATTCATCTGCCTAGACAGGACACTGTGCTGGCCCATCACAAAACTTTCAATCCTTATTTGGAAAAAAGGTGCGTCAATGTAATAGTAAAGCTGATGTTTCCAACTCTCCGCATTCCATGATACAACCCGTTTCTGTTCAGCCTAACCAATGCTTAAGCAACCACATAATTATGATAATTGTCCAAGATGACCCGAAACTTGTACAATAGGATTTGTTCCACGAATCTAACCAGCCAGACTGGATGCCTATGAAGTAATGCAAGCACTGGCAATGGTAGTACTACATGCTGGTGTAAAAAGACTAGGACACTTGTCTTTTTAGTTTGGAGAAATTCCGTTTATTCTATAACACATTTATTCTATAATAAATGTGTGCAATGTATTGTATAATACAAATGTGTCTATGTAAAACAGAATATGTCTTAACTCTAAGAAGGTGCAGTTTGAACTAAGTATGGCAGTTACAAATAATGCTACACATGACTCTAAATAACCAAAAGGATAGCCTGCAGACTGTCACATGCTTGCACCTGCAAGTGTGAGGCAGGAAGCCTGCAGCGCCCCTGGCGGGATGTTGAGTGATCCTTTAACAGCTGGCTACCATCCCAGGGTGTAAAATTGGTACCGGCGAGTGTTGGCGGGGTACGTTCGAGCGCCCAAATCTTGTATGAGATTTAGGCTGCTCTGTACTTATTACCTCAGAGTGATGGTTGACAGTAAGATTAGTTGCTTGGAAGTTTAAGTTTGTAAGCACAATTCATGACTGCATTCTTGATAACTGTAACATATCAAGTTTACTTGATTTTCACTTTTTCTATCATGCAGCCATCTCGAAAATCATATCTACGGGTTTACCAATGGTAAGGGTTTACGTTTTCACAGAACATCTCAATATTCTGTTGCATAAAAGATGGGAAACAAGACCGGGTCAGAAGGAATAACAGTTTAACCAACTTTACAATACTTTCTCGTGCATTACAATGCATCCAAATTAACTGGAACCTCGAGAGAAACACCAAAATGTTCGAGATAAACAGAAGTTCGTATTAACAAATCAAATCTGACGAGCAAATGTACAAATTGAACATTTCCAAAGTAAAGTTAGACTAAAGCCGAAAAAAACCCAGTTATCCGTGTTTGAATTATGAGGGATGTGTTGTAACAGCTAGGGCTTGGATGATCAATCGGATCTCCGAATATTTGATCGTTGATACAAAAAATCGCGATGATCGATGATATCTGTTGTGATCAGATCATCGTCCTTACGTAGTTATATCGCTTTTAATGTTGAAATTTATATTTACTGATCATAATTACAGAGGCACATAGTTACAATTGTTTCTAGAATAATGAGTATCAGTATTAGGAATCCATATCATAGAGATATCAGACATAAATATTAACTGCAATAGTCACTGTCGTCTAGTATCATCAAGCTTACATGCTGCATTCTGAGTCATTTTCTGTTATTTACTGGCAGTTTGTACTTATTTTAATCACTTCCGAATGTCCGGATATTTGATCGATGTTAGCAGTGTGATCATTGATTACAACTTTCGTTCGAAGTCCCAGCCCTAGTAACAGCATGATTTACGACAAAACAGCGATCATATCTTCTGAAATAAATTGGACTTTTCAGATGATTCTGTGTCTGTTTTTCATCTCGCCATTTCTACTCAGCTAGTAGAACTATTTATGGCATCCCTAACTAATTAGGCAAAGTAAATAAATCCTTTATTCCGGTATAATTGATGTGTTTGTCCTCACAAAGTAAACAAGAAGTAAGAGCCATATCTTGTCGTAAATTAACAGCTTCATTTAGAAATGTCCTTGAGTTTATCGTACAACCGAAAGTGCAAAATGTAGTTTTAAGTCACCAGGGGCTTTTACGATAAAACAACTTCCCCGATACGATGGCGTCCTGCCAAGAAACAGAAACACATGTATATGAATTTGGGAACAAAAAAAAATTCACGGTTTACTTTTTTGGTGTCAATAGCACAGCATGAAATTCCTTTCAAATCGATGCAATTTTCATAAACTACATTGGTCCCTCAGCTCGCATGAAAAAGTTAAAGTTATTGCACTTGATATTCCGCACTTTTTACTTTTGAGCTTCCAAATAAGGCATCACCTCATGGCAATGCAATCAGGTGTTGCTGCAGGCCATGCCATCCTCCCATCCCACATAGGGCTGGTACCAATTTGACACCTTGGTCTGGTGAAGCTGTGATTTATGAGACACTGCCCAAGGCCTCTACCCTGGAAATAGAATAAGTACCGCATGTACGCTAACCACTTCACTACGGGCACATGTCAAAGAAGCCCTTGAAAGAAGCCACTGGACTTTCGTACACTCCTAAAATAAGAACAGGTTACAAAAATCAATTAATCAATTTACTCTCCGCTTTCTTAGGATATCTGCCATGGAAAAACATTAGATCTACTTATTTCCGAGATTTGGATAAATAAATAGAAACAGTATGATTATATTTCATTTATATTTTATCCTCTTTATTTGTCTTTATAAAAAACAAAGCTTCACATTTATTTGTGTAGTTTTCCCAGTGTTTGCTCGAGTGCGATGTAGATGTGTTTTAGCAGTGATTGCTCACTTTTACTGATGTATCCTGACAATAACAAACCTTTCCCATCAGCCTCTCACAGAAACATGAGCATCCCAATCCTGATTAAAAATCCCCCCATTTCACCGCATCAGTCTGGGTCTTCATTTCAGTGGAAGCTGGAAATTTAATTTAAAGTTGAGAAAAATTAAACTTTCTGCTTTACTTCGGTTATGGTACAAATTATATGTATTGTGTTAACACTTGTCAGACATTCACTCACAGCATTTATCAGGGTCTCGTATCCAACTTGAGCTAAACGTACAAGAAAAGCTTTTATTGCTTGTAACTTTCTTGTGCTACCATCAATTTTTTTCTTATAGCTATTGGATCCAAACACACCGTTCGCCTGACGAAAACTCATAACGTCTTCAAATATATGCATCGATACATCTTGTCATGTCCAATTTCATCTGCAATGACTTGAAAGTAGACTATACCCATGCTGTATTAAAACAAAGGAATCTCACGCTGCAAACAAAATCGCAGTGTGAAATTCTATTATTCCCAAAAGAAAAGCGACGTGAACGAACGTTTCTCCCTCTGTGTTGTGTCACTCATCAATGTATCCAACTACCGCTTCCACGAGTACGTGAAAATCAAATTTAATCTACCTACTTATTGAACAGTAGCTATTACTACGAAAAATGCTGAAGTTCTAACTGTAATTGAGACAATGAAACACGTTTACCATTAATAATTCTCTACAATAATGAAGAAATTCAGTCAGAATTGCAAACTAAAACAGTAAGGGCAGTAGTTTAGATGAAAAGCAAAAGAATTTTTAATAAAAAGGACTCAAAGATGAAAGAAGAGGTGTTTTTTTTAAACAGAAAGGGCGACTCTCAATGCGACTAGAAGCACTGACGGTTCCGGATTGGTTGGGACAAATTTACTGTGGAATGGACATGTTCGTGAACTGCGGTGGCTGAATGGCTAAGAAGAAGCACTTGGAAGCAAGCGATCCAGGTTCGACTCCCACTGCTGTCAGCAGAGACATTGGCCAGTGTCTCAGTAAATCACAACCAAGGTGTAAAATTGGTACCAGTCATATGTGGGATGGCAGGATGGTGCAGCCTGCAGTGACACCTGATTGCATCATCATGATGTGATGGCTATTGCTTCAGGGACAGCTCACACCAAGGTCGGGTGAGTTCTCAGATGAGCTTCTGACTGGGAAGTTAGAATTTGTAAACTGCTGTCGATGTACACCACGTATTAGACCAGCGGTATATCAAGAGTAAATTAACCTTAGCTTTAACATCATAAATTGTGAGATGTCAAGTTGTTTGACGTCAGCTGAGCTGAAAGAGCATTGAAACAATATGGACCGTGGCAAGTTACAATGGAGGTTTCATATTCACAATTTATGTGAATGGTTTGAACGTTTGACCAGAACCAATTTCCCTGCCTCCACGAAAACAAACGTTGCTGATTCTATACTTTATTCAATCCAGCTCTCTCCATGCATCCATCTTCCAATACCTACATAGATGTTGCTTGTTTGGCTGCCAACTGTAAATGTGCATTTTCCCTCATAAATGGCGCCTTCTGTTCCACGCAACTTTATTCTCATGATTAGTAATGGCATTTTATTTACATACAGAGAATACAAATACACACAGAATGCCCTTGAACTGGACCATTTCCTGCGACCTAGTTGTTATGGAAATTTCCTTGTTGGTACATAATGAGTTTAATGCAGCTGCACCCAATTTCAAGGGCACGACGGTCCAGGCATGCAGCTAAGCAGACCGAGAAAAATGCGCGCACAAAAGCTTTGGTAACTTTGGGAAACGGAAACTGTATTTAGCCCAGTGTTGTACTGTGATTACAAGTTATTAAATGAGTTACACTATTGCAAAATATTTTAAACAATATCCCAAAAGTGGTAAAATGTCGACTACATACAACGTGCAATACGTTACGCATTGACATACATCAGATCATTAAATTCTACAAATTT
Organism: Haplosyllis anthogorgicola; assembly: GCA_038406195.1. Taxonomy (NCBI): domain Eukaryota; kingdom Metazoa; phylum Annelida; class Polychaeta; order Phyllodocida; family Syllidae; genus Haplosyllis; species Haplosyllis anthogorgicola. The sequence goes on from JBCAUI010096990.1 coordinate 16,556, forward strand.
TATGTCAACAGAGTGTCAACAACCCTGCAGAAATTTCAATTGAATTAAATTGTTGCGTGACATTAAAATTTTATAGCAATTTGATGATCTGCATATGTTTTGCAATTCAACTACTGTATTAAATTTGATTGCAACGTTCAGATATTTGTAATTGTGAAGCTCGAAGAAAAATAATGAATTTTATGTATACTGCACCTTGCCTTTTTGTCTCACAATAATTTCAATTGCAAGATCTACAACAGTTAGAAAGCACACCAGAGTTAACCACAAAAAGAAATGTTGGGATAAGCCCCAGTGCCAAATGGGTTACACAATGGGTCCCTAAAGGCTTCAGGAAAGACAATTCCGGCCTCAGCCAAAAACCAGCTATTGCACTCAAACACAATTCAAATCAGAAAATGATAAATATTATGAATGTGTGCTGTTCATTGGATTCTCTCACAGTAAGCAGCCTAGCTTAATGCTGCTATAAAGTGTGTATATATCAGTCTTGACTTCATTTTCTTCTGTTTGATTGAGCCAATAGAGCAATCTCAGTTATATTAAGTCGGAGTTACTGTGAAATGTGACGATTGTGATTCTGGATATGAGCATAGATTTTTGCAACGTGGTCAGTGTTTTAACATTTCAAAGTGGATTTATATAAAGACCGGATTAATTACTCTAATCAATATAAGTTCAATACAACAGTAGATCACAATCCTGGATCTTTGTAGTTGAGCACTGTATTTCCAGATGTGCAAAAATATATCTTGTGTTGATACTGATATCTTCATGTTTTTGCTACACCTGTAATTTACTTTGTCTGTTAATTCAGCTGAAAGATACAAAACTGTTCGGACCACATTGTAGACGGGCGCAACAACAAAAGGGGGTTTCTATTTTTTTCTTGTAGTCAACAATTAATACACATTAAATAACAATTTGATCAATTTGGTAAATATTACAACCTACTGTGTAGTATTAGCGAAGAAAAGTTACTTTCAATTGAAATGATACATTCAATTATCGCAATTATTAATTTTTCAAATTTTAACTATTTTTAATCAGTTTGGAACTTAAACAGTCAAATAGCACTAGATTTGGGATCCAGAAGCTAGTTATTTACTTGCATGGTTGTACTCTTGTATTTTTATTTTTCTTTCGTCCCTTTAGCTTTTAGGGATTCAATTATTTATCACTATATTCTGGTGTGGTACAATTAATCAATTCACCCATTAAACCCCAAGGTTAAGGTTGAGGTTCAACAACGAAGAAATATTATGTATCAAACTAATGTGACATAATAAATAATCAACTGTCAGGCGGTGAAAGGGTCGCTTCACCCTTTCCTCTTTTGGTAATTACACACTTACGGTGATAAAAGTTTGATGTGTGACCTTGCAATTAGTGATGCTTGACCTTCACCATAATAACTACGTAGTTGTCACTTTTCAACAAAGTATCAGGTGACCAGTACAAATTGAAGTACAACTAATACAACGCAAAATAACTAACGCTAAAATTTTACATTGCAAAGCATGGGACAGATACATTTGTGATTGTTTAAAAATATTGAGGATTATTTGATATAAAATATTGTGGTATGGAAGTGCGTACACTTGTGCTCTAAGTCATACTGGCCGGAACAGCTTAGCTTAGTGTCCGACCACTAATCGGACGGTCTGGTCGTTGATGCATCTTTCAGTCTTACCAGACTTACCAGATGCAGTTAAGGGTTTATCAGATCATGAAATTATTATTAAAAGTTAAGCGTCCAACAATAATTGCATTAGAAATGAGTTCAGCATGAAATTCATTTGTTGCAGGGCGCTTAACTTTTGATGGTAATTTCATGATCTGAGCTCATTTTGGGATGAAGCAATTTCATTTTGTGCCTTTTATTCGAACAAAGTTTTCTATTGTTTTTAGAATAAAGAGAGATTATACAAAACTTTCCTCCCCGCATACTGGTCCTCGAATAGAAACTGCAATAAGTGACACAAAAAACATTGCTAAAATTTTTGACCATTGCGTTTGGATATGAAAAATTGGAGACAGACATTCGCCTCGAGTTATCCTAACTTAGCTGCGTTATGCAACAGATCGATCGGCTACACTATCTGTGTGATACGATACAAATTGCTTTGTACTGTGATACATTGTCTGTGTTCCCTGGAGAACGACCGCTGTCTATTTCATCATTTACTTCATTGGAGACTTCCTTACTCGACCGAGGGTACAAACTCGAAAATGTCGTTAGCAATAAAATATCTAGCCATATAAATCTGTGCATCACCCTCGCAGTACAGGCTTCATTCATTTTCTTTAAACTAAGCCTTCAGTCGTTTCAATTCATATTGTAATGATTTGATAAATCGTTTACTATAATTAGCAATGTCGTTGTGTTAATATAATCTCGCGCCATGGCGCCAGCTAGTGGCCAGCGGAAATGACATCATAATATGTGGTGACGTTGTACACAGCCTCCAAATTACATAAAAGCAAGCATGCACGCACCACATCTCAGAAGGAATCCAGACGTTGAAGGGTAAACATCTCATGTAACTCATGTTCTAGTTGCCTCAGGTAAATGCATTTAGATTTAATAGTTTAAGCATAATTGGATAAAGCATAACACAAGAGTAAT
>JBCAUI010097101.1:0-19180 GCA_038406195.1 Haplosyllis anthogorgicola
CAGAGTAATTCATGTCATATCTGCCCCAGCTGTTTCATATGTTTCACCTACTTCACTTATGCCATATTTGTTCTACACATTGTTACCAGTGAATTATGGAACTGTTTCAAGGGTGAAATAAATGCCATAGAATTAACTTTAAGCTTTCGCATGCTCTGTGCATTCACTCCGCCCCATTACCGATTGCAGCTATTCGACATATGGAGAGTTGCATTATGTAAGCTGTCTGGTTTCAGTAATGCTTCAAAATTATCAGTCTGAAAACGGAATGCTTGCATCAGATTGAGATTTGCAAAGATCAAGATGCAAGTACTTGATGCATTTGAACTAAAGTGACCAAAGTGTATTGGGGGGGGCTATTTTTTAATCTTAGGAGTTAATCATCGAGAAAATTTCCAACGAAATGCATTCGGCAACATTAGTAATCGCTCCATCTGCAATTGGCTCGTAATACTGTGTGTTGTTCGAAGAGGAAAAGATTTAGATTCGGGTACTTTGCAACAAGGAGAACATTTGTCCGAGCCAAATAAGGCATCTCACTAAGATAAGAGGACTTGCATGTCGCGACTACTTTATTGCCTTCATGGTCATTGAAAGCTGATCCTACTTGGATACACGATTTGAAGAGGATTCTGTGCAGCATTGGCGATTATGCTGAAAAGTTGGAATGTAAGCAGTGAACTTTTTTCTATATTGACTTTAATCATGCATTCATAATTTCGAAAATTAAGTTTGTGCATACACATCAAAAGTTATTACTTCAAAAAATAGAGGTTTTTTGCTTCTGTGCAAAGTTATAAAGCTGTGACTTGAATCATAATAATATGAAATTACACATGGAGCATTCAGGTGTACATTAACTTTGCATGTTGTATCTGCTGCTGCAGATTTCAGTTAATAATTGATGTACATCACCAGTTACGGAAATACATATGAAGGAAACACAGATTCATGTTCTACAATTTTTAGTTTGATTTTCCAATTTTGCAATGTAACAAAATATTAATCTGGGTCAAAGTGCTATTGACAGAATGTTATGCATGATATTTAAAGAGATGCGCATTGTATTTTGGTCTGCAGAAGATGAGTTAAGATGTCGCGCTGGTGGTCTCTTATGCCCCTCTCGAGAGTCGATGATTCCCTCCTCAGAAATCCCCATCTGGGATTCTCCCATGTAAACGTTCCTGCTGCTGTAGCCAATAAAGCTGTGTGTACAGAGATGTACAGCTTGATGAAGCTGGAGGTTGAAGGAGGATGAGTCACCCTGCAGGATGATACAGCCTCCAAGTGTTGCAAGTCCGGTTCAATGACCAAAATGAACAGCCTGTTACCCTATTAGGGTCTGACCAAATTTGTATTTAATTCCCACAGTCGTACAATTGTATATTAGCTGCCTGTCAAAATAAAAAGTAAACATATTCCTATTTTCATTTCTAAAGCTGTAATCAAACTCATTTGTTCCCAGGGTATCTTACGACTGGCTATAAACAATGCCTTTACTCTGACAAGGTTGCAGAAAAAGGTTATTCATACTCAAAATACATGTCCTTTTATGCTCTTAAAAGAGCATAAATAAGCCAAAGACACATGTAAAGACCTCGCCGAATGGAAAAGCTAAAGCTGCTTTCAGCAGGTTCCTATTGTCAAACCCACTGAATGTTCAACAGCTTTGAGGCCCTCGTCTCCGTTCAATAGTCACTAAAAAAGATTGCTTCTAACACAAAAATCTACTTTGATTAGGATTTAATGTTGTCACTGCCTTCTTTATTGCTTATATTTCTTTAGAGTTTGACACGGAATTACTAAATTTGGTAGTACATGCTCGCTCTAGCATTTAATGCTGTCCATAATTTATAATATATGGGCTTCATCATGTGAGGAATTAGATCAAATACAATGTGATATTAGATACGCTGTGAGTAATAGTAATTAGCTATTGATGAAACATTGTGTTTGGTGTTACCATGACAACATGAATTTGCCTTGTATTTATTTGTTAAAAGAGGGTAGTGTCATGTTGCTTCCAGAATGCAATTGATCCGGAATTTCAACTGTCAATGTAAACCATTTATGGACTTGAAATGTTAGTCGGCCACTTGAGTTTTATTGGCCTGCGGCATCCATTAAAGGTATCCCTTCCCCTATGATCTCCATTGAGGAAGTGTGCTTCATTGTTATGGACATGTCATGAACAGACAGCCAACAAGAATTATTAACTACAGTAGACAAGGTAGCCGTTCTTGTTAATTGCTGCCTCCCTGGTAATTAAGTCCAATATGCTTAATTTTTCCTCTTATTTGAAGAGGGACTCCTGTCTGTGCACTCTGCGTGTTTTAACAAAAGGCAGAATGCAGAAAGATGGCAAGCATTCATTGAACATGTCCCTCTTTCCCTGAGGGATCATCTCCAATTTTAATCAATCAGCTTTTGATCAGATCTGTTTCTTCCCAATCAGATCTGCAGTGCTTCACAGTCTTGTTCAAACACCACTGATTTAACGGGGAGAAACACAATTATTTCGTTACATTGCTTTGAGGGTTAATAAGACAACGTTACCCAATTAATGTTACTTTTCTGTTGTATTTCATGTTTCCCCAGCGGAAACACTAGTCCCGTAGCAAGCGCACTCAAGAGAACATAAAGATACAAGGATTTTAGAGTTTAACTCGTTTTAGTACCTCTATACAGCTCGAGTAAGTTCACATGCAACGTAAAAAGTAAATTTATGTAAAAAAATACTACAGCTGTATTTCCCAGCTTCAAAGTTTCATTAGCACATATTGATCTTTGATTGAAGTCACTGTGATTGATATATTAGTTTTTTGGTTCACTTGGCAAGGACACAAAATCATGACACACAATTAGTCACGCCTGGATTTCACGAAACATTTATTTTCCCGAATGGAGTGCAGGTCAGAAATAGATTTATCGATACTGATGTCCATAGCTGTGGAGCTGCTGTGAAAGTCAACGTTCACTGTATTTACGGGAAATGTGTTCGACTTTCGCCTACGATAAATTTGCAGCGATAGCAAAAAGCAGTTTTATGTTTACAATTAGTTTCCTAATTCGTTCTTTCCGTTAATTACTCCAGCAATTAACCTACTTTTCAGTGGCACTTGCTTTTCTGTTATAATCCATACGATCCATAACAAAAGGAAAAGTCATGAAGTAGACATTCTAGAATGTGCGCTGATCTTCATAGAAAGCATGAACGGTTCGAAAACATGTACATGCACCTTTTACGATAATTTTGATAGATATGCATCCCGAAACATCATGAACTGAAAGCATACAAGAACAATTGTGTCGTTAACGGTATTCAAAGGCAATTACATGTATTTCATGTCGAAGATATGCAATCAATACGAGTGGTATGCAAGAAGTTCGGGACATATTGGTTTTGAATGTACGTAATTGTGCCCATTTCCAAAAGAGGCTTGCTTACCGAGTTTTAAACAGTGTTTTCGTCAGATTGGCAGTTTTCCATAGATTAATTAAATACTGCCCGTATTATCTACCGGATTAAATTTGGAATGATAAATGGGTCGGGTTAGACGCAATTCCGGATGAGTAATTATTGTGTAAGAGTCCGTAATTGACGTGCCACCTTCTGATCATATTACTTGTACTAATTGTTGCACTGAAATAAATGTGTGTGCCAAACAGTTGATATTTACTCATTATATGGGATTATTACATACAATTTATCACAAATAAACTACACTGCATCGGTGTAATTTGATACAGTGAATATCAGAAATAGACTCGGGGTAGCTGAATGATAAACTGGTGCCAAACATATCGCTCTTGGGCTTCTAATTCCGCCGTCTAATTGGTGGCCTCAGCTATATTGCTGCGAAGTCGAATCGTTTCTGTCAAAATTAATAAAATTCAGATCGACTCCGAAGGCAGTTTCTTTGCTGTGATCCATAAAACAACACGGCATCGGCAATCAGCAGGAGTTAATGTCTAGTCACAGCCACTCCAGGCTACAAAAAGATGAACGCTTTTTCATATTTTGTAATGAAGAAGGCGATGTTTTTTCTCGATAAAGGGAGTGTATGAAATTCATATTATTTACCATAGACTTGTACTGAGACTCTAAAGGACCCGATGGAGCCTACATGTTTACTATTACATGTGAGGCTGCAGTGTTGTGACTCATGTACTGTACGGTTCAATGTGAGAGATCCTGGTATCTACAATCATTTCGAAATCTGCTACATAATCAGTAACCACTACCTTATTGGACTCCAAAGCGAGAGGAACGGGATGTACCAGTAAAGATTTCGTTGAGAATTTGAAATTTGAATTAAAATAACTGGGATTAAAAAGCTATCGGATATTCATTAACTCTTTGAATGGTCAACTGGTGACGGTTATGCTTAGTTATGATAATGTAATGTACTGCAGTGACTAGTCGTGTCGTATAAGTGAGGTTCTACTGTATAAAGGATTATATCAGAGTGATAACAGTTCGGATCATTGGACTGCCGAGCAGCTGAGAAGGATTCTTACCAGAGTTTTGAGAGATAAGCTGAAGATTAACTATCCCTGTGAGGTTAACCTGATCAAAGGCATTGAACACTGGGGGATTATAAGATTAACCCATGTTAGGGGTTGTCAAGGCAACTAAATCTCGATTTATGTGAAAAACTGGAACAAGATGGTTCAACTAGAGTAAGTTTTCTTATACTTCATATCAATATTATTAAATCCATATAATGGTGTACATCAGGAGAAAAACGACTGTTACGTAACATGTAAATGTTAGTCATTCACGCAAGACAGAATGAGAATGGGAATAATTTATTGACATTTATTCACGTTATGAAGTCGCCAGCGATTGCATGTTGTCATTTTGATTGTTTAGTATGCTCTGTATGGGACAATGTTAATCCCATGACATATTGGCATGTGTAAATGTACAGTTGATACAAGTTGTATGAGTATAACTTACAACTGACAATTGATACATACCAACGCCTGAATATTCTCTATCGTGACAGTATGTTTGAAAATGTCACTATGTTGGATTTAGGTTGAGAAATAACATTCATTGAACATAAGTACATTGCAATGTTGCACTATGAAAGTATATGTCAGAATGTTTGCATTTAGGAATGTATCGGCAGTATCAATACTGTACAATTGGGATTGAGGAAATGTATCACTCTGTGTCAACAACATGCGTCACATGTATGTGGAATCTCCTGTTAGGAAGTTCCTCATCCTAAATATGGTTATGTTGATAAGCAATTGGTACATGCATGTGTGTTACACTTACCAACAAACAATTAGTAAAAAAAAAGTTCTAATTAATTGTAAATGGTTGTAATGTTTGATAAGTACATGTATTATCTAACTTTAAGGGAGATTTATGTCTTTACAGACCATGAAATCACCAGAAAACGTTTAAGCAACTACATAAATGTTTATGATGGGTGGAACAACATTTTTCTTTTTTGTCATGGCCAGACGTGACATGTACTTCGAACCGTTAACCTTTACGTGATATTTACAGTATCGGTTTCCGTCCAGATGTCCCATCTATCTTATGCCCAGGATCATATTATATTTTTTACTTGACCCACATTTCCATTTATGTTATAGTGTATTTTGTGTTTACTATTACAAAAAAAGACCTGTCAACCTCCTGGGCGGGTACCAGGCAAGTTCTCATGTGCTGGTTACCACTCTGGCCTGGTACCCTAGGGAAGGACATGACCCTTCCGCTAGGGGGTAGAGTAATCAGAGTAACAAATATAACCACCCAAAATGCTAAGTTTTCCTGCAAATTACTCTCTGTTACCCTTGATGGATCCAACATTTGTGTTTTTCATGATTCAGTAAGATAATAGCTAGTGGAGAACAGGTTAGCTATATATTTATACCTGTGGAATACTCAGGTGTTGAGTACTGAGTGAGTAATATTGTTCCGTGATTCATCTGACACTTACCTAAAAAGTGGCTCAGACGTAAAAACTTACATAGCGTGGATAAGTGGTAATGTTTTGTTTTATCTGTGTACATAAAGAAATAAAGAGATCACTCTGTGAATGCGGATTATATTTCAAGAACGTCAAAAATAGACATTTGTTGATCTTTCTTTCCTTTGATACAGTTGAGCCTTCTTTGAACAACGGAAGATACCAAACATAATTAGACAAACTTGGAATGAACTGACTCCGGTATAGTCTACTCAGTTCATTCCAAACCAAAGGGAATGAAAATTGTACAAACGTTTTTTTCACTTACTGCACCAGGCAAAAAAACTTTTGCCTAGAAACTAATACTGTAAATTGTACAGAAAGCAAATTTGTGGAGTTTTAATTTATGTATCCTTATCTTGTATTTCAGATTACCAGCCTTCAAGGGAGGTAACAAGTGCCCCACAGTAGCACGCCCAGGTGGAAACAAAGATTCGTCAAGTACGAACGGTAACCAGGTGTCCAACATCAACAAGACCAGGGTTCAAGGTCAGTCACTGGTCGACAGACAGAGGTCAGAGAGTGCACAGAACAACAACAACAGTCTTCCCAATTCAACAGGTTAGTCGGAATCTAGTTTCAATTTATTTATGACTGTATGACTGGGAGATGAAACCATTTCCGTTTTAAATCTGCAGAGGCTGGGGACCTGCGGTATTGTGGATACAAATAAGGAATAAGGTTTTTAAAATTTTAAGAACTGCATCACAGCCAGTAGGCTTTGACTAATACTTTTATTACGTGTGTATCAGCACTCGACAAGGTTGGATTTCACCACAATTAATCCATAGTTTATTCTTGTCAAGTTTCTTTAAATTAGAACGAATTTAGATGCAGAAGAGCCTTGAAATAAATAGTAGGTTTTCCCAGGTGTATTGTCTTGTCTGTGAATGTCTGTTCACTACACCTGAAGATATCCTGTTTATTTAGTAGTAAAAACTTGTCGAATGTGATATTACAAGGTATCTTGGAACTGCCTTAGTTGCTTTCATTGAAGATACCCATAGGGAATTTTTTGTGAGAAAATGAATGGCATCTTGATCATAACTAGGTATTTTTGGTGCCACCTACCACAGGCTTTGTTTACCTAGTCTTTTGACACTTGTTAACGAAGAGAAATGAATGAATGTTATGAAACTATGCCAAAGTAAACTTGTTATATTTTCTGCTCGCATACACGTTGTCACTTTCAGAGAATGTGCCACGAATGCGGGATCGTCCATGAGAAATTGCACATGATGATGATTGTTGTGTTGACAGGACGAGACATTCAAAATTGTGATGCCTCTAAACTGTACGCTTGGGTTGATAATTAGTAAAACTATTAATTGTATACTTTTGTTATTACCGGGAAATGAAGAGAATTAGATATTGATAATTGAAAGGAAATTGTGCACATGCATCTGCATATATATCTACATACTAGTGATGAATTATGCATTAATTATTTTAACTACATTAATTGAACTCATTTGGAGAAAAACATGGCCAGGGTAAATTAAAATGACGAATGATTTCGTCTCACAAAATTAATTTGCACAGTGTTCCGTAATTCTGTCGTTTTCGTTTGATTGTCGCTCAAATGTTTGAGGATGTGAAAACAGTACAATTTTCAATGCAGTAAGAATGAAGAAACTGTCGCCTGCTTTCAGGAATAATTTTACCAAGGATATTTATCTTCGGTCCCATTTGTTGCAGGAGCACCCATCATGATTAAATCATAGCAACGAGAAAATTGTTGGAGCAAGAAAATGAAAGATTACTCGATATTTATTATTCATGCAGAACAATTATGCAGTGATCCTTTGCAGTAATGGGAGATTTTTTGGACGTCTCTCTCTTGGGGAACATTTAAAGCAAATCTATTTTGTTCCTGGCAAAATGAGTGAAAACGCTGAATGTTGTATGGGTAATGGGAATTTTATGTAAATGTGCAATTCAGGGGCCATTTTGGTTGCATTCCTTCACATGGCAACAATGAAAATGTACAAGTGAATTTTCCAAAAAGACGAACAGATTGCCTACGACGTTCAACATTGAACAACACTTTTTTCCGTTGATTCCTTTAAAAAATTGAGATCGAAAAGTGCTGCAATAACTTTAAAAAGCAATTTCTTTGTGTCAAGTTGTTGATTAAAAAATCTTGCAAGATTGACAGTCAATGTCAGAGTCTTGAGACTTAAGAAAATTGATTTAGTATTTTTGGAAAATCTAAAGTTAGGTGTGTCTGGAAAGTTACAAAAAATGTGATATTTGAAGGTCAATTTATTCATGAGCTGCCTAGAAAGAGACTTTATTACTGACATATTTACGTGAAGGAAATTAAATACTTTCTTAAGTGAACAATAACCAAATTAGTTACATTTTGTTTGAGAATTGACTTAAAACATAGTAACTCGGTGATACAGGATTTGATATTAGAAAAAATTCGGATATTTGTTCACGAGGAAGATCAGCCTGTCCGATTCGACTTTGGACTTCCGTTTGGCAGCGTAATCAAATTGTATTGACATGAGATAAGTAGACTTATGCAATATATTAGTTACCTGTTATTTCGCTGAATGGGACTTTGGACAGTGTTTCAGTCATGATCTCAAATATGAAAACGTGTTGTATTTCCTCGTGTTCTCCGTAAGACGTTATTCACACAACAGAAATCAGAATTATTAGGAACAAAATAAAAAAATCGAAAGGTTTATTCTGGGATCTCTGCGAGTATTGAATTGTAAAGTGTAATAGCCCTAATTTATTGATTCCAACAAAAGAAGCACGTTTTGAGTTACTACATCAGGTATTTGAGTATTCTTGCTTGAGCCAGAAACACCTTGCGATAATATATTGAGCTTTCCATTTGGCTACAACATACAATATGTGGATTGTATCATGAAGGCTGTATCAATACATCAGGGTCTATTAGTGCTTATTTGGGAGTCAAAGAGCATACTGCCTGTTATTGGAGAAGGCTATGAGAAACTTGCATGTCATAGATCCACCCATTTATACAGGTTTGGAACAAGAAGTAAAGTCAAATGATTAGCAAAGGTTGCAGCAACTGTGTACTCTGTTTCATTAAACCTTTGCCAAACTAGGCAGTACTGTGGCGCCTTTATAAGAAGTAAAAGTGCGCCTTTGAAGAGGCAATTTTTTCAAGTTGAAAGAAGATCAGGTTGAACAAAAGGTGCTGGAAAATCAAGAACGGAGGCTTCAAGAGCCATCTTGTGTGAACTTTTGGCATCAGCAAACCTAAACAAAAACACTGACATGTGTTGCAGATGCACTCACTCACATCTCACACAGTGACACACTGAAGAACACAAACACTGTCTGTACACGGGATTGAAAGATGTTTCATGGATAAAGTCTCTTCCTGGAAGATTAAGCTTTTTTTGTGTGCAATATTCTTCGATTATCTGACGCACGTATGCAGGCTTTTATTAAGGTAAGAAGGTGGAAGGGTTTTAATACAGACGCATGTAGCGTACACGCGTCGTTAGTTCGCGTCAACTGATGACATGATTTTGGACGCGACAGGCATGCAACATTTAGTTCTGTACGTTTGCCAAGGATTCTGTAGCTGTCACTGTCACTTGAAATGCAAAAAAAAAGGTTCTTTAATAAGGATTTCCTAATTTGACATGATACTGGGAGTGAATATAATTGAACTGGATTCACAAAGCTTTGTGTCTACAACCCTCATGTAGATGCGTCCTGATGTTTTTGGATGCATTACTCATATTATTAAATTTGTAATTGGGTTATTAAATAACCCAGCAAATCACATGTGGCATCACATCACCACCAGACATTTGTCAAAGAGATAAGGGAAAGCGACAGACTGCCCACCGGCTTCGGCTATGATTCACAATTTTCTTGGAAGAAAACTTCAGGCGATGTTCTCATAAGGTAAATTTCGGATGAGCCATATCTTTCCTTTCATATTAGATTTTTATAGAGTCTGGGTCCAAGGCTACTGTTATCATAAATATAACTTGTCAAATTGGTTTTTGCTAGAAAGTGTGTAAATTGCACATTACAAAGGCAAGCTCTTTTGGCAACATAGAATCTGCCTGAGGCATTCCCAACCCTAATACATCTTGTTGCTCTATAATTTGAGTTGGCCAATTCCTGGCACAGAAACCTTATTAGGTACAATAACTGTATAGATTTGTTATATGAAAGGACTTGTGCCAGTTATGCTCCTATCAGGTGTTTCGGGTTAGACTAATAATTAGGGCTAGGACAACTAGCAATTTTACTAGTCGACTAGTCGGGTGGATCACCAGTCTAGACTAGTTGACTAGTCGTGTCTAGTGCAAAATATTGTTATTTGTTGAGTGAAAGCAGTGGAATCTCTGTGTAATACACATACCTGTACATGGACCCCACACATAACATGGACCCACACGTTTAATGAATGTTACATCATTGAGCACATGTCACATGTTTCTTATATATTACTAAATCAAGTAATGAAATACTGTAAAATTGCACTGCAATGTCCAATTAGGTAAGCAAACTATGAATTTGTGTAATTGGTGACTATTTTGGTTATTTGCCTTATAAGGAAATAGACTAGTCAACTAGTGATTTTCTAGTCGACTAGTTGGCACATACAACTCGACTATTGACTAGTCGCCCTAGCCCTACTAATAATGCTGTGGGAAGATTTTAAACATTTTTTTACATTGCAACTTTTGACTCTCGTGTGCATGAGAAACTTTTCACTGTACAAAGAATATTGATATCTTCTTGGCTGAGATTCCTGTCATTTAATCTGTACCTTTTAGAAGGGATGCCAAATATAAATGCAGCACTGTTTTTAGGCCGAGTTGCAAACATCTGTTAAAGGCTAGACGTCTATGGTGATGCTTCCATCACTTTGATGTGAGAATAATAATAGGCAAATGATAGGTTTCCCGGCTGTAATGAAGCATGCTCCTCCATGCTGTACATTGTCTGTATGGAGAACAATCGGAGGTCAGCAGTACGAGGAGGTCCACAGGAGGCAACTCACTTGTAACAACTGCTTTGTTTGCCTGGCTATGCTGCTGGTCCATCCATTTTCACTACTATCTAAATGTACATGCATGTGCATTGTAGTGTCAGTTGCGTTGCTGCCCAGAACACATCAACACATTACTTGTAAAGTTTGCATTGAAACTCTTCTAAAAAAAGGGACAAGTCTTGTAATATTGTGATGAAAGCTTATAATAAGAAAGAGAAGATTCTTTATTAAATTTTTATTGTTTTACCTTGACATCTATTTTGGATACACTGTGGTGTGTGAACAGCTGGCAGACATTGTATTTATGTCCACACAGTGTGTCTAAGTGGTGAAAATCACAGGACAAGATTCATCACTCTTTATTTGGTTATCAGCTGGTATTGGATAAAGTTTACTTTGGCACTGGGATGCTCTGTAAAAGTAGGGATACTGTTGTATATTATGTATGTCATAGGTCTGTTTGTCCTCTCTAAACCTGGAATTTACACTTGGTAAACTCTTGGATTACGAGAATTTGCATTGTGTGGAGAATACTATTCAAGTTACAAGGACACATTGTGAAAAATAAGATTGTTATCGTCACACTAGCTACTCTGAAGAAATAATAAAGTTATTTTAAACTTGGAAATAATAAACCGTTTGCTCAGGTACGTATGCATGTAATACATCACAGTGAACAAAGGTAAACATGTATGTATGAACTTTTTAACTTGGCCTATCTCAGTACGTTTATCTGTACTAAAAAGTGACGAAGATTTTATCAGCTGTTTAAGAAATAATTTCACATCCTTGAATGCAAATCGTGTTGGTAAACAGTGTAATAAGATCAAGTAGATAGGCATTGTGCTTTGCGAAGGCAAATATGCAAGATTGCTGCAAAATTATGGCAGATGTCTGAAGTGGCATTGAACATTGACATATTACAGTCTATTTAAGTCAGCTAATAGTTATTTAAATGTACGGAGAGCAACATAATAAAGGATATCGTTTTAAGTAAATCTAAAAGTTTTTCCGGCATGAACGTTTTAAAAGTTTCTTGGTTATTATCTAAAATTGGCCAATTTCCATGTAAAAATGCATGACACTTTGTATGTCTTAGATAAGCCAAGGAGGACTTCTAGGGTTTAGAGTGTTTACGTAAAGCCTTTTCGCAGGCAAACATTATTTTAGTGTCTCATGTCCTGACATCCCGTGGCTTTGCTGATGTAACTTTATGACTTCATAAGGTAAATGTCAACAAACAAAAGTGAAACGATTCGAACCAATTAGTTTTAAGTAGGAAATACAGTGGGACTCTAGAGCAATTAACAACAGCAAGACAGTTGGTGAAAAGATAATATTATTTACTTATGAAAGCTAAAAGGAAAGTTGTTACAAACCTCCTAAGCACAAGTATATAATTACAGCTTGATCAATGCTTTTAAAAGGTTGGAATATATCAGGATTGGGAAAGTTCGCAAAAGTTCACTTGCAAGAAAACGTAGTTGGATCAGACTATCATAGTTATTCGTGGCAAATAGCAACCAACATTGGCTGTATTTATTGGAAGCAATATATCTAATTTTAGATAGCATTATATCTTACAATGAAGAATCGATAGTAATGTAGCAGTGATAAAAAGCAACAAGTGGTTGTATATTATTTCCTGTCACAAAGTTTAGGACAAAGAAACAAAAAATTTATTGCCACATTGTCTGCTGTTTTGCAGTTACATGTTGTAATATTGTAACAAATACGTGTGCTTGGAGTGTCATCCACAGGTAAGAAATAGAGTCATTTCAGAGTCTTTATTACGGTTAAATGAGAAACGGTAGATTTGGTTGTAATATTTAAAGAAAGCTTATATCAGACTATTGACAGAAGGTCTTTGTTCATAATTCAAGACCAACTGCAATGTTGTTATGGACTTTGCAATTTCAAGTTGCCGTAAAAGGCTTCTTGGCAAGCACAATACCTTTTGTTATGGCAAAAGTTAAGCCTGCTTTGTTAACATCAAATAAAAATGTCAAATTAAAAGGCAACGAAAGTTAAAAGTCTGCTTTAAAAGCGACCAGCTAGGCACTGAATGTTTTTGGCTCATTTGGCATAATTGCCAAATCATGAATTGTCTGTCTTCCGTCGTTGTCGTCGTTGTTGTCCTGCGTCGTTGTCGTCATCGTTGTGGTTGTCATCGTCATCTGTGTACACTCATCCTGAGCACACTATTGGTCGTAGAGACTTCATATCTTACATGTATATGCTCCTATGTCCCATCTCAAAGCCTAGCAAAAATTGTGTTGCTGTGACCTTTATTCTCCAATTGGCAGCCATATTTGTTTTTTCTCTTTGAAACTTACTCTTGCAGATACAGCTAATGATACAGACTTCATATTTGGCAGTCTTATGCGCCTACATAC
This sequence comes from Haplosyllis anthogorgicola, assembly GCA_038406195.1. NCBI lineage: Eukaryota > Metazoa > Annelida > Polychaeta > Phyllodocida > Syllidae > Haplosyllis > Haplosyllis anthogorgicola. The sequence goes on from JBCAUI010097101.1 coordinate 13,395, forward strand.
CCTCTTTAATTTTTTAAAATATTGTATTGATGTCACCTATATTTATTAGGTTCAATGCATTTATGTTATTCATTTCCAAACGCTTTGGACATTTTCCTCACAAGATGTAAATCTTGCTTCAGGGCTTGTCAGACACTTTGCACCTAAATTGGTGTGATTTTATTAATAATTTTGCCTGGAAGACTTGCACCTGTTTTCACAATACGCCAGTTGGCGATGATGACAAATGTGACAATTTGACAGATTTATATAAACTTGATTTCAGTTACGCCCCCGAAATGTGTTCGAGCGTTTGTCAAATTTAATCCCATTTGCTTCAAACACTGTCAACATCTAAAATTAAAAAGCAAGTGAAACATTCTGGATAGATCGGAGAGTAATAGAAAATCGCTAAGATCTTTTAAGATGTACAACTGCGATGCTAGATTTTCTGTTACAGCTTGATAAGAGATGACAAATCAGTTGTAGAACCAAATGTGGTTTGAATGAGGTCAGCAATTGACTTGTAGGTAAACGAAACAATGACAATTTTTCGGATGTAGTTGGAAATATATTGATGCACCTTTGGTCGTATTTGGTCCTAAGATTTTTCCTATGGAAATAGGAGATGCTGTGCTTTTTGTTCAGGGCATCAGGTGTGTGTAGGTAGGAGATAAGTTCTGCATTGTAACAGCTAGAAAAGTGACCATTGGTCGGTCTCATTGACATGCTAATGTCATTGCCAGAGTGTAACAATGGACAGTTTGAAGCAGCTTGTTCAGTCCCTTGTGAACAGCAAGGTAAGGTCAGGGATGGGAAATGGGAAAAGAGGATAGAACGGCTGAGTACTGTCATCAAGCAGCAGGTGGTATGGACACAACAAATATAACTAAACAATTTGGTGACAGTTGACATGGAAATGTAGTGGAGAGTGAAGTAAATTATGGAAACAGGAAACTTAGCCTTGCAGTAATTCAGAAAGTGACCACCAATTTAATTGAAAGATGTGACATTAATTCACTTGTTATTGCGATATGCACGCTTTTCGCTGTACAAAATGTTTTTCCCGACATTTTACATCAATAATTCAAAAGCAAACGTATCCATTAGACTAAGACATGGTATCAAATTGAAAATTCATGTCTTGGAAATAATATGAAAGAACTTGCATGGTTGTTGCTTAACATCACCATGTACCTAAAGTATAATTACAGAAGGCTTATTACTCCCGGGAATCACTGTAGGAAACGTTAAAAGTTTCCTTGGAATAGCATATTTATGAAAAGAAATGTCTGGCAGCAACAAAGGGATAAGAAATTAACGACAAGTTGCCCCATTTTCTCAAGGATCAGTACTGAATCTACAAGAAAATTGTTGCACCTAAAATAACAATCTGTTGAAAGCTAAAAGTGTGAAGCCTAAAGGCGTGCATGTACGAGAGAGGATTGAATCTACATGTTTGGTGCGAGCATTGAGATTGGGTTTTAAATGGGTTTGCGAAGGCTGCAGGCTTTTAGATAGGAAGGAAAGGGAGGGAGAACCATACATTTTACTGTCACATCAAGTGTCCTTGGACGGTGAAGACATGGAAACGCCTTCCCTCCCTACGTACGCTTTTGTCGTTTAACGGTTCCCATATCCGTCTTTCCCTCTCCCTCCTGGAGATTCGGAATCTTTCTCCATGAAATAAACCAGAAGAGCAGGTCAAGCCAAATTTAGGTCAGCATGGATTCTCCAATCCGTCAGACTACATTTATATCAATAAGTTGTATTGATTACCCGTGGACCACTACTTTAGGAAATAAATACAAATGGAATTGGGAACTTGCTTGGACATTCTGTATTACTGAAAAGGTCCATTGCTTGTAGACCCAAGTAGTAAACATTTTTATATCAATTATGTTGCTAATGGGTATGCATAAAATCAATTACACGTTGACAGTCCTTTCTTGATAAAAGATACTGAAGTTTAATTGGACTCCTAGTGTAAAAATCATAACATGCTATCTTGTTATACATTGATAAGTGTCTACAAAAGCACATATTTGTCTGATATGGTTGAGCTGCACACATATAGGCAGTAGAGAGGCTTTTCTTTTGTGTCCTTTATGAATGGAAAAGTGACTTTTAGGTCAGCAGAATGACTGCAATACATATTGGATGTTGTCCAAGTAAGGTCATGATCAATTATGGATCTTCATAGAAAGATCATGTTTGCTCAATATTATATTGGGCATGTTAAACACACTAACAGCATGCAGCTCGGTATGTAAAATATTGAGGAATGAAAAAATTATCCTCATTCAATATGCTTGGTGTTGAAGCAGTGTGTTATCGTGTATGAATAAGTAAAATGCATTGGCACTAATCTCGTGCAGATTTTTCTTTCTGATTCATTAATATTGTTTTCTAAAAAAAGAAGATATGGTTGTTTGTGAATGTGCATATGGATTTGCAAATTCGCAATCATACGATCGAAATCCATATGCTCACATAGATGTAAAGTGCAAAGCCTATTTGCACGGTATCTCTTTACTATTGTGCACACATGCAGTCAGCTTAATGTTTGCTATTAATTACGCGTATATTACTCGGTTGAGAACAACAAGCGAATACTGAAAATGAAATATTATTTTCAGTTTGTATTTAATTAAATTGAGACCGAGTATACATGTAGTCACAACAGTGAACAATTAACGTTTGAAGATTGCCTGAAAGAATATTACCTTCAGACATGTTAAAATGCCTAAAAAGAGTTATGTCTCAGAAGGTGGAAATTCCAAATTGGTACTTGTAAATTTAATTAAATTCAGCAGTGTGTAATTTTTTTCTAGAGGCGCAGGAAGCACTACCTTGTAAAGTGTTGACTTAGTTGTCACTTGTTTTCAATTAAAGCTAGCAGTTAATGAACGGTTGTATTATATAGTCACAGGATATTGGGTGCAATAAGAAAGGAAGTGGCTTTTCAGCTTCATTTGCAGTTTGCTTTGTCGTGGTCAGTTTATTTTGGACACTGTTGACCTGGCCAAGCTTATTCTCTATTATGGTTCCAAGTGCGCATTGCGGACTATTTCTTTAATTACGAGTGATGTAAAATTAAAGTACTTTATATAAAATGTTCAGTGTCAACATGGGTCAGTGAACACTGGACATTTGCTGATGTGTTGCTGACCTGTGCAGCAATAGCCTGAAGAACACATTGTCAATACGTTTTGCAAATCTAGTACGTTTTTGCGAATGTTTAAATTTTCGTCAAATTTTACGGTCTGTGAGTATTCGTTTTGCTTTCACATCTAATTAATAGTAATTCCGGCACAAAATGAATACGATTACGCAATTAAAAGAACATTAAGCAACGCTTTTTAGCAGAACGCAGGTGCTGCAAACAGGCAGTTTTTGTATGTATTTAATCGACAATAATGTGGTTGCGTATGATAAAGAACACAGCTGCATTATCTCGTAATCACAATGAGTGTTTTACTTTCCATAAAAGGCATTTTAGGAAGCATTAGACGTGTCATAAAACTGCAAGTGATATATGATGGTGTCTGGATAGTAAGTAGGTTTAATGAGCAGGGTATGTCCTTGGGGTGGGGTTAAATTTAGACAGGTCACCTGGCGCTATCCCAAACCCACCCTCAGGATGCAAACCCGAAGGGGGGTATACTGGTATTGGGTATCATTATTGAAAGACCCTGTATGGTATCCACTGGGCACAGATATTGTCCCATTCATTAGTGTGAACATGCATTGAGAACATGATATGCTGCTAAATTGATAGCATCTTTCAGGTAACGCACCTTGTAAGGTTTAGTGATGGGTATGAAATGCTGCTGTCACCATGGTATTAAATGAAAATCTAATGTTTCGCATCAGTTTAACAGGCTTATATTCATTCACAAAGAAACATTTCATTTATCCCACGAACAATGACGGGAAAGTTTCCAAAGGAACACGGAACATTCAATGTACGAATCGTGTGCATCAAACAAACAGGTCAAGAAATTAAATATTTTGAAGAAGACACGATTCTCATACTGTAGCTGCACCAGTGGAGTTAGTCTAATTATTGTTTTGGTAAAAATAAACTAGGTTATGTTAAAAAGTGACAGTTGGGCGTGTACAGCAATCAGACGAACAAGAACAAATCAGGTCAGTTTCTATTGAACTCTTAATAAGAACAGACATTTAAAGGTGATTTCACCTGATCCGGTCTACAGGTCCAGATGATTGATCTATCCGATCCGGTATAAATAGGTAATTTACTTGTATGTTACACAGGAGTTGTTAGTAAATTGGGTTAATATTTCAATTTGGTCATGATCTGGATTTCATTTCAGTCTAGACAGACAATGATACGTGAGGTATTTGGTACTACATTTGTATGTAATTATTTCACTGTCAATTACATTTACTTATTCCACGTACCATACAAGGGGGTCTCGATCAATATTTTTCACAATTAGGAAAGGCAAAGTCTACCAGCTGAGATAGCAGTTGATCTCATTTCCTAGACATGTATGTTTCACCAGGTGGAATAATCGAAAAGGATTTATATTTAATGTTGGATAAGACAGGAATTTCCATTTGTGGCTAATGTGGTGTGAGCAATGTGTAATATCATCGAATATGGTTGATACGGTGATAGATTAGCTCTTGTGATTGTGTAGAGGTAAATGTACATGCAAAGACATAGTTCAATATGTGTAAATTGGCTTGTGAAGATTAGTGTTGACACTGAGCATGGTACAGTTGCCATTCACCGTTTCCTTAATTTAAATTTTAACAAGTTGTGGAATATGCAGTCCAATCAATAGTCTCACATCTCCCTTAATATCATTACGTTTGAAACTGACAGTTCAAATTTAAAATTAGCGGAATTGTTGTCACTTTTAATCAGGGAAGACTTGTGTAAGTTGATGGATTGTCGTCGTCGGTGGTACTTGTAATATTTTGTAGTGGATGAAACATTTGATTCTAGATCTGAAGGGCGAAGGAAACAAGATACAAAAATAGACTGGAATCAATAAGACAATGTTGCATTAGAAACGACGAAATTGTCTACAGTTTTTGAGTTTCATAAGGTACACACACACACACACAAAAAAAAATCTATACCACATATGCCTCATGGAGTGGGTGTGTATCCTTTGGAAACGGCACAATTAATACTTTGTCTTAGTTTCAAACATTTCATAATTGTAAAATGTTTCAAAACATTTAATAACTGTTCACTGTTCAATGAACTATTTTGCTTATTTTTGTTATGTCAACAGATAATCAGATCCACCAGGCATGTGTGCAAAATAATCTTGACAAAAGGATGAAAGAAAAACTGGTCGTTAATGAAGAGGTAATAATTGAAGGACACGTCCTCCGTTGATGTTCGTTGTCTAATCTTGGTCACTTTTTGTCTTCACATCAAAAAACATGACAACACGTATCAGAAGGCTGCAGTTGTCCTGCAGATAGCCTGTCACCATGGAAACAAGCATGATTAGATGTTATCTGCCGTATTTAAACATAGATTGCGTATTTCCTTTCCTTTTTGGCTCATTTGGCATAATTGCCAAAGAGCCTATAGAATCATGAATTATCCGTCATCGTCGTCGTTGTTGTTGTTGTCATTGTTGGCATTGGCATTGGCGTTGTCTGTGCACACTCACCCTGAGCACACTCTTGATCATAGAGACTTCATATCTTACACATATATGTGCCTATGCCCTATCACAAAGCCTAGCAAAAATTATGTTGCTGTGGCCATTATTCTCAAATTGGCAGCCATATTTGTTTTTTCTTTGAACCTT
>JBCAUI010097212.1:0-19179 GCA_038406195.1 Haplosyllis anthogorgicola
GTATGGTGGGCACACCCAAAACCCGTGCTGGTTTCTCCGGGGAGGTAAGTTTTGAGGGGAGGATAGTTGAGCACGTTTCACTGGTGCATTGATCTACAAGACTATGCTGAGTAAGATAACCCCACGTTTACTGGATTCAGCGCTGATCACGCACTAAGGCTAAATGTTAGCACAACATGTTACAGTACGCTTAAATGCCGAAATGAACGTAAATTCAAATGAACAAAATAAGCCATAAATTTGATTGAATTGATAAACAACTGCTCACATTTTGTACATAAGTACAATGTTTGTAACAACGTTAGGCAATGGCTTCATTAAATAAAGTGTTTGAAGCTACAACGCTTCTTCAAGCTACTGATTAACCTTTCATCAGTGTAAGTCTGTATTGGATTGTAATTGATAGTGACACAAAGTGAAATAATGTTGTTGTTGTTGTTAATTATATAATGTGTACATAGAAGCAGAGATACATCATTTACACCAGAAAATCGTATTAGGGTTAGAGCTCCAGTGATGAATCTGGTTAAATTGATATATTTTACAAATCTTCAAGAATTTTGTTTAATTTCAGGTGGCAACGATCGCGGTCCCTTTTCTAGGACCAGCGGAACAACCATTTGATAAGAATGCTGGTAAAATTTTTATCAAAATTTCGCTCTACTATTTCCATCTTGAAGAACCTCGAACAGTTAGTTATCTCTGAATATTAACCAATGTCTCGTTTACTGAACTTTCATTAAGATTTTCCCTTTATTTCATTATTTTCAGCCGTAAAATTATGGACTGAAGAATGTTAAAACAAATGAATTAGACTGTATGATAGTACACAGCACGAAAGCCTTGTGCATGTGGGACCATCTACACTGTAGGATATCCAAGAGACTACGGAAGTCTGGTTGTATTGGCAAACGACAATCCCTGTCTTTTCACACTATAATAGACCAATCTTCTGATAATGGATTGTATTTATGTCTTAATAGAAAACTTTCACATACAAAGCCTAATAAAGACCTTCCATATTGATTTCTTTGCGGACCTTTCTTGTACAATTAACTGATGTCAGTGTTCCTCATATCAATAAATAAGACAATTATCAGAATGATATAATAGTACCGAACAGCTTGAGCTCCTGACATTGCCTTCAGGTGTTTCAAGCATGGGATGAAGGCACTCCTTGGATCTAGTCAACAACTGACCACAGTTAGGTCAAATTTGAAGGCAGTTTCTGATGCAAGAAGAATATGATATAATATGGTATAATATTGAGTATTTTAATTTTGATGAAACTGAAAGCGTAAAAATAAAACAATTGGAGTTGTTCTCATAAATTATACGTAACAACCTTAACTTTCCGTATCCTTATTATTGATTTTTTGTGACAAAACTAAAACGACATTTTGGAACACTAGGGAAATATATTACTAGAATTGTTTTGTTCCTAAAAGTTTCGGATTTTATGTAACATGAGATATTGAATTAGATATCATATGTAATCTTTTGTATCTTCACATTTACTCAACCGTGATTGTTACACATCAGATTTGTCCCATTAAGAACTGGACATTGGTTTGAAGATCCTTCATAGGAAAAGGTTATTGCCGTCAGCGAGCTACAGTTTACATGTTTCAGGACTAAACATTCCACATAAATCTATTCGAAGCTCGGTTTCTGTCCGTTCATCCTCGCATACAACAAAACTGATACTTTAGAAACCTTTTCATGAGTTTTTCCCAGAGGGGAAACATTTGACCGACATTTGGTAAAACATATTCCATTGTCCTCGGGCATCTATCACACATGATCACAGGGACCATGATCCAAACATGATATCAGTTTTTTGGATGAAGATGTAGGCCACAGTATAGATTTGGAACTCCCGGCTGACACGTAACATTATTATTGACAATCGTCTTAATTTGACATGCTATCTACTGTGTCTGAGTTTATAAAGGATTTAGATGGTCCTGAACTTCATAAGCTTAATATTCTGTGCGAGAACAATTTCCATAAAACAAACATCACATGTCTCATTTTCATAATATACCATTATTATATTTCTCTTGACATTTTTGTTTACAATTGTGAAGTTCAGTTCAATGTTTGTTGTAATATAATACAAATGACAAAAGCCCATGAGGTTAAAACATATGAAAATGCGCCTAACTGAAATCCAATTTTTATAAATTACGATGCGATTTGTAGTTATGATATCAAACAATTGGCTCAAAAGAGCATTATTCAAAATTGATAAATTGATAAATAATTTCCATTGATGCCTGTCATTGATTTTGAGCAAATACAATATGCAATCTTGTACCTATGCGTTTACTACCACGGCCAATAATTGAGGTTAGCTGCTCAGTAATGAGTCTTTTTTTTCTTCACCATGTAATGACCCTATCATTTTCCTTTATGGATTATTATCACAGGAGACAGATGCTGGTAACGGAATGTGGGAGTTTCTACACTGAATGATTAATGGGAGACGACACTGCAGGGCATTGCGGGGTACCAAGCGTAACCACTCTTACCGCAAAGTGCATAATATATCTGTTTAGCACAGCCAAGTTTGGCACTACCAGAATTCCGTTTGAGATCATACTAATTACTGCATTAGCTGTCTAAGTGTTTGACGACCTGCCCAGTAAGTACCTCATGTGTACTAGTTTGGATTGAGTGTAAAAGAACTGGACATTTGAACATATCACTCAACAAATAAATACACATCTACGTTTCGCTGAAACGTTTTAGGTGTTACATCTGGATCATTTTACGATGGGTTTGTATGTGATCCCCGTTTAAAGAGCAACGCTATTTAGCAGCTACAGTAGAAGGTATTTAGTCACTGAGAATAATAAACCATTGAAACTGTGCGGGATCTTGTACCGTAGATGATAAACTTATATGTCGAACGCTACTGTTTTAAGTAAAAAACACACCAACCAGGATGACAAGTGCATCTTGTTTAGTCCATTGCCTTCATTTCTTCATGTCAGGCAAAAGCACAGAGAAATATTATGTATGATTAATGGGAGATGACACGGATGTATAAATGCGAGGGATTACGTTTAATGCTTGAGAGTGTGTGCGACTTGGAATAGGAATAAAAACTAAAATTCCGACACATATGAATGTGAGACCTGGTCCTCCACTGTCATATTAATCACTGATAACTGTTATCTTTTATTAGATCTTTTAATAGATTGCTGCCAGATCCTTGCGTCATAAAATATAATGAGTAAAACAAATGTAATAAATGAAATTCATTTCATGATTTTTTAACAGAATGAGCAATTGTTCCAAATTGGAATCTCTAGTAACATGTAGATATAAACGGTAGGGACAAACCCAAAGATTGTCAGAGGGTAACGATGCAAGCAGCTCTAACTTTAAAGTAGCCGAACACTAGCTGTACACAGCTAAAACTCACTGCTAAGCCGTATTGTTACTAACTCCAGCAGAAAACAAGAGACATCTACGACAAATAATTCAAACAACTTTTCTTCATAGATCTATTAGTTTTTGTTAACTGTAGTTTGAAAGTTTAAAATAATCATGCAGACAAACGATTTTATCTCACTTTAGAAGGATATGCGCATCTGGGAAAAGGAATGTGACAGAAGACCTAATTTTTACACCCGACACAAAGTAGCATCAATATTCGCCTAATTATACATTTGACAAACTGCACTTTGGGATAAAATTGATAAAGCGTTTATGACAAAATCAGCTGGGACTCCGCAATGGCATGTTGAGCACACATTCTTGCTAAATATTTGCTCTCATTTCTTCGTCTATCTATATCTCTCTTCGCTGGCTTATTGAGCACTCTCCTCTCAGATACCTTCACCGGGGTGCGGTCTTCGTTAGATGTACTTAAACACGTTCGTCAATATGACACATCGTGTTCAAATATCTCGTCTCAGAAGATAATTAACCTCGTGTGATGTGATTAATAGATATATACTTCTATGACAAGCAACATGAAGAATATAAACGTTGTAATAGAGCACAGTAGTGAGAGCAAAAGCTGCACTCTCCTGACTAAATGCTTTAAAACCCATGGAGAAGGCCATACAAAGTCCAACACATGGGTAATCAATGGCCCCACAAATGGACCGTGATCCAACAAAAAAAAAAACACTTGGGTACTAACGCATGGAGCACGCTGTAGAAAATTACATTAGCACTTGCACAATAAGGTGGTACTATCTTTACTAGACTTGGCCGTCAGAATAAGCCTCAACCGATAGCACAAAACACCTCTGCATTCGCTAAGATTATAAGATTACATGCAGACATACAATTATTATTCAAACCGTTCTCCTTTCTGACGGTTGCTTCCTTATCTCTGCAACTGTAACATGGCAGCAATTGTGATCATTGCCAACTAATCTGGTTATGATAAGCTCAGACATGTACACGTTACTTGCACTTAAATCCCTCAATGTCGAACCGACAGTGTAGTCCTGATAATGGTAGAAAATTACACATTTAACTGGAATGTAATTCACTTTCAAATGCAGCCAATATATGTTTCGCAACGTAAATGTAAATGTAGGCTTAAAGCTGGCGTTCAACTATAATTACCCTGAGTTTGAAAAGTAAATGATTTGTACACTGTTTTACATGTTTACATCACAATGTTCATAATTGCAAAAGGCATAGATCACAGGTAGCCAAGTGTCACTTTGTTACCTTTGGTGCTATAAAAGGGACAACATGCACATACCGGAATCATTTGCTGCTTTCTCTCTCATTGAAAAACAAATGACCCATTCTGTTTCATGCAGGGGGCCTATTTAAATAGAATTTTGAAAATCGACAAACAAATCTAAGACAATTAAGGCCTGTTGGAAGAAAATTTACGTTAAAACCACACGGGATTAAATTGGAACATTTGGTTCCATGCTTGATATTTCCCCGCACACAATAACACCTTTAATTGTCCCAAAATGGTATATTAAAATAGAGAAGTCATGGAAATTCCCACAATAAAACTTCGGTGATATTTTGTATTGTCATCACTGATCACTCTTCACTCACTCTTTACATAAAGTCAAACTATTTTGCTCACTTGTTCAAACTGCACAAAAACAACCCACGCATAGCACGACTCAGAGAATTCTTCAGGATTAATGTCATTGTTTATAGTTCGCTTCTACAAATCACCCTTATTAGTGTAAATCTCTATAAGCTTGTAATTGATAGTGACACAAAGTGAAATAATGTTGTTATTGTTGATTATATCATGTGTAGAGACAGACAGAGATGCATCATTCAGCATCATTTACACCAGAGACTCTCATCAGTGGTTCGAGTCTCAGAGATGCATCTATGTGAACATCATTTATCTTCTCAATCCATCATTTACACCTCTAAGCATTTAATTTTTGTAAACACGCATGGAAAGAAGGCTTAACTTTAGTTCTTCCTTGAAACATCATTCAAAATTGCAGAATATCTTATTTTCGACTCTGAACTACCATTTCAAATTATGTGTTCATGTTTCTGCATTATGTGATCATAAAATGTAACATTAAATGTTATGTTAAGGGGAAGATGGAAGCCTTCTGGGCATATGTATTTTATTGAACTAATAGTTTTGTACTAATTTTGTGGTTTATTTACTGGTAGACTTACCTGTCACAACTGTATAGTTTTTATCATTTTGGCCTAAAAACATGTACATAAATAAAATTACTAAAATATGAAGATCCAAAGAATGTATCCTTCTACATTTATCTTTTATTTATTCTAAATAATTTTGTGCTTACAGCAAAAGTAAAAACTTGCATTTTCTGGCTGTGTTTTCATGATAATGTAAACAAAGTGGTAGCCATTCTTTCTGAAGAAGAAGGGGGAAATGACCCTGTAACCTGTAAGTGAATTGTTACCAAGCATTTCTATTTGTGGACAGTGGTCAGTTACACTTGATTGAATTTGGTTGGAACAAGGAGCAATGGCTGTCAGTATTTAATGATCTAATTAAAGAAATTACTATTTTGACAAATGGCTTCTGTGTTGTTTATGTAATAATTGTTAGAGCATATATATGCATTTGAATAAGCAAAAAATTCTTTATAATTTAAACAAAAAAACCCGAAATAGTTTCCATCTGCACCTTAAAAGAAAATTATAACCCATCAATTGGTAAAATGCAAGATATATCGCCTCAGTTCAACACAATATAAACAAATGTTGCTATCATAGAAATGTCATGTTTATTGGCTACATGCTGTAAAATGATCTATATACACACACATAAAATATTCATTGTTTATTAAATGTTACACATTTAACATTCAAATTCACATTTTATTTTTATGAACTCATCTAAACAACTTAGCTAAATTCTTTATCTTGCTCTCATTATATTTGCATTCTATTTCTTAGATCGCCTACATGCAGAAGCTAAGATATTTTATGGAAATATAAAACATGAACTTATTTGTCATTCACACAGTGAGGACACCACTTACACTTGGGAGCATCATCATCAACAGAGACCCAGTCAGGCACATATAGTTTCCACACTCACATCTCCACAACTGAAGGATGAATCATTCAGATTTGCCTCTTGTTTTACTATTCTCTCAATCTCAGTATCAATGATGATCCTCTGTCCTTCCTTCTCTCGGTTTCTGTTTAAATCTGCTTCATGAGAATGTCCTTCACACTGCATGAAGTCTCTCTTCATTATCTATTGATTCATAAATATCGTAGCCTCCCACCCTACATCTAAAACGTTTTGTAAACTGACAATTCATAACCTAATAGATTTATATTCAACAAATCTATATTTCAACTCAAGCAAATACTTCATGGATATAAATTGAGCTACAGGGCTGTAATAAATGTCACAACAATTCTTATTTTCTGAAATACATCATCATTTAATCTTGATATAGCTACAAGCCCTTACTCCTACTTAAATAAACATGTCTGCAACTGTGAATTACATATCCTTAAAAGATGCAAGGCATAGCTTGTACCAAATACATTCCAGTCAAGTCATGAACATTAAATTTGTTGAGACCTTCCTGTCCTTCCTCTTTTCCTCTGTTTATCTGGAGAGGTGGATGATTTTGCTTGATAAATTGGGTGATGGGTGATAATGGGTGATAATGGAGAAGATGTTGGGAATTTTCCGTGCAAACAATAGCTCAATCTTAAGGACCCTATAAGGAAAGCTTGAAATCAAATCCCTATCAATTCCGAGAGTTACTTTCATCATTTAACTGATTCATCTTTTAAAGTATTGATTACATTGGAAAATGTCAATCAACCTGTAATTATAAATCTGACATCTCTACATAGATATGGAAATGGCCCTAGAACCTCAACATAAAGCTGCTCCATAACAAGTCTATGAACTTGAAAGGCAATATCAAACCACAGGAACATTCCCACTGTCTATCATTGGTAAATAAAACCTTAAAATGCACTTTGCCACTCTATTCTGACTAGTCCAACAAAGAGATAAAATGACACTGAATTACAAACAAGAAAATTCAATAACATAAAGTGGTACTCACCTCTTCTAGAAGTCTTCACGGGTTTTCTATATCCAACCAATCAACAGTCAGCTATGCATGTTGTAATAAATGGTTATTTGATCAATTATAAAAGAAACTAAAACAACATTCAGATGGAAAGAGTGAATAATACTAATACAAGCAACATCTAAAACCAACCAATAACTGTAATATTAGGATGCAGACAAATGGAAAATAACCATGCACCCAGCGCATAACATTATGTAATGTGGAATAAAGACATTTGTTTCTTGTTGTAGTATTTAGAACTATAAAGGGGTTCCATCTGAAGTAATGGCATAAGAATAGTTTTGTTCATGAAAGAAGTTTTATGGTAATGGTGTTAGTTTTTATAGTTATTTCAAACACCTGTTAACGGACACAGTTACACTTGCAGAGGTGACGAGTGTCGCCCATAATATGGCAATGCGGCATAGATTCCATAACCTAGTCATTAATAATGGACAAGGCTATAGGGCTTATCTGACTACGACGACAAACCCATATTACTGGATAGGTGGTCCGGTGAGGCCCTGATTTCCATCCCAAAATGGTCAAAGTGGTGGGTCTAGGTGGCGGGGCATACAATCTAATTTACTTGTGAGTCTGTCCAATCTGATGCTAAAGGTTGGTTAAAGGAAGAAAACCATGGGCAAAAGAGGAGGACTCACTCGAGATTGCACCGGCCAGACGTCGCTGGCTATAAATTCGATAACAGCTTCAGAAAAACGAACCTAAACGAAAGCCATGGAGGTCCCAGGCATGAAGCATGGCCCCCTAATCATGTAGCAATAGTCAGGGTCACTGGTAAACATTCGGGGGCTGATTTTACTTCTTACGCAGAGATGAAGGCAGGGCCATGTCACGGGCAATAACGCAAATCCAAGCTGAAAGCGTGGGCTTTTCCTGGACCATCAACCGAGAGATGGGTTATGACACATCATGCAATGGACAAAGCCACCGTGTATACATCATTCCAATTCGGACCCCACACTGACCTGATCCCTCGTAAAAACCAACAATTCAAGATGGTCCGAATTGGGATGACATGAAATTACATTGTAATTATCCACAAAAGCACAAGCAACACAAACCAAGAGAAACCGGAATCTATTGCGTGCGATCCAATAACGTGCAACTCAAGTGATTTATCCCACATGAAGCAAATCACTACCATAAATCACTCGTGGCCTCAATCTTACACACAGCATTACATTCCACAGATAAATATGGAAAAGGAGATAAAAGGAACATCTACCATAACAGTCCGCATCATTAATATGAATCCGACAATTATGTAATAGAATTTAAGGTGGTGAAAATGGCAAAGGGGCACAAATGATTTTGGAAATGATGCATTGTTTCATTTTGGCTTAATTTGATTGAAGATGTGAAACTTGTTATCTCACAAAAAAAAATTTATATCACTTAAGCCACAATAAATAAAAGCTGTATTTGACAAATCCCACCCCATTGCATTTTAGTTCTATTTTATCTTTCTTTCCTAGGCAATAACTAGTAGGAAACTGGGCTATCATAGAAGATTAATAAAATGATGCTGACTGTATAATAAGCAGTGATTCCACACAAAAGTAACGGAAAGGGCTTAAGGCAAATAGAAGTGAATGTGACCGGATAAGATTCACTGTGCGTTTACGTAGCCTAATTACACAGGATGGACATGCAGACATGGGCTCAATACCTGCCTCCTCACTCCCTGTTACCTACGTATAAGAAATCAGGTTGTCAGCTCGAAAAAACCTCCTGCCTTTATAAACACTTAATTGGTCCATTAAGGGGTACTGCTGGGGGCGGAGAATTAGCTGGACATGCTAGTTAGGGAAGACCCTCGTGTATTTAAGATACTCTTTCCCTTTTCCTTATTTATATGCCTACTCAACTCTCTCTTTCCGTCTCCTCCCAATCTCTTTGATAGATGTCACTTGTACGACTTGTGTAACCACCTCACTTCCAACTAAATCCACAAATATTTCACTTAATTCACTCGCGTTCCATTTGGGATTAATTTTATTACCATCGACACAGAAAATTGTCTATCTATATTTACGAACCCACAGGATTATCTTACATTAGATTCCACACAAAATAAATCCTTATCTGACTTTGTTATATCCTTTTTATGATATTTGTATTATTCCTTCCTTTTTGTGGGTGTAACGACTTATATGATTTTTATCGCCACAGCGATGCAATTTTTACACGAGTATTATTGCTCCCGCTTGTGTGTTGGATTCCTAGATACTTTTTCCAATTACTCACACAGATCTGATCCTATATTGAAAAGGAACTCAATTTAAGCACATCAATGAAAAACATTTAAGCACTGCGATTATGTGCATGTATCACATGAATATCAGTGATGAACTAATTTCCCTCAGATCTGTGAGAAAGACACTGTGAAAACGAAGCTGCAGTGCCAACAGACCATTGGGAACATATCACAAACTATGTGAGGCATGTGGATGGACACCCAAGTTGACATGAACACTCACAGTAAGAGAGATTCTGCTCTTTTTCTTTTACTCCATAAGGTAGGAAAGAGACATCACATCTCAGACATCATGAAGAGCTTGACTAGCATGGTTTTCATGTTGAATCATGCGGCAAGATCAGGGCATCTGATCCCTCAATTCTTGGTGTCGAAGAAGTAACAACAAAAGTCACAGGTTCTGGTAATACTCTCCAGTTTGGTTCTTTGATTGCGGTTCCAACTCAATTTACCTCATTTCCAGTAGAAACACACGTGAGCTTGAATGAGCATGAATACTCACTGTGTTTTGTGCAAATTCCTATATTCCTTTTATGTAGCAAACAATAAATGTACTTCTAGTGTAGTAAGTCCTAAATCTCCTCCTGAAAGATGTAAGAAAATCCAATGGTTGTAACGATTAGTTCCACTTTTTATTTTACACTTTGAAAATAGAAGCAACAGAACCACTTCAAGTCCCAATAAAGGACTCAGGCTGATCGCTTTAGCTTTTCACTAGGGCTATCCATACCATGTAATCACCTTACTAACGGCCAACACAGTACCACCTGCCAGCTTTTCTCCGCTTTCATAAAATATGATTACTGGCCAAATAGTAAGAAGATGGTAATTTCAAGATTTAATTTGTGAGAGACCGGCTTCGGAGGGAGAATCGAAGAGTCACATGGCTTCTGCTGCCTCCTTGCTGCTTGCCTGACTTTGCGGCGTCAATACAAACTGAAGCACGTGGAAGCCTTGGTTGTGTCTCGGATTGCAGCGAGCTGTACCAGCCTCTCTACTTTTCTACTACTACTACTATATACAGCTGCCAGTAAGTCCTACCAATCACATCTCATGCACTTGGCAAGCATAACATTGTAACTCCTTTAGACCTACTCGTAGTGTGGCTGGGGTCCCAGGAACCAGGAGCCACCAAGACAGGCAACATTCTTCATGACATTACCAAGGAAGCAATGGACTCTATGAAAACCAGTGGACCGGTCAAGCACCAGACCCCTTTACTCCTCAGCTCACAGTATATTATGGTGTAACTGTTTTGCCACTACGTTTCCCTTGGTGGTGCATTTGATGTCAGTTTTGTATAAAGGAAGCATCAAGCTGGGAAAGAACAACTCAAACCAGACCATCCCAACCCAGTCACTGCAAAAAGGACGAGAAGAAGAAGAAGCTGTCTAGTCAGGACAGTTTACAGTACATGTCATTTGCCAGCATTACCCACTTGCAGAGTCCCATAGCCCATCCTTAATACTTTGCCTTCGGCAAGTCATTCACAGAAAGCGGCTTATGTTGGGGGGCTGTGTTAAGAAGCAAAGTAGGCAAGGCCATCTCTTCTCAATCCTGTCGTACGAAACACCATCGGATACAACAGAATGACAAGACTTTTTAAGATGTTTGATTTCAAGACAGTTTTATTGGCCATTCTCAAAACTGCTGATAAGCTACATAGCGCATACGAACATACCACGGCTACGTGGAAGTCGATAGTAAAACGGAGGAAGGGATGATGAGCACCACATCAAATAAATATTCACCTAATATTCCCAGCTTGTTGAACCTCCAGGATTTATGCCCCAATATCAGACCTGGACCTGAATGGTCAAGTAGCAGGCTTTGACAATCTGTGACCAGCTGGAGTATTTGATTGCTCTTATTTTACTCTCTTTTTGCTCAACCATCAACTTGGTAAAAAAAAGTTCCTGGAATAGAAATTCCAAAGCCTCTTTCACACCTAAAAGTGAATGACCTGACGATGGCAAAAGCAGGCAAAAGCTGTCAATTAAATTTTGATTTTCTAATTACAATCTTGATGTGCTTTTAAACTATACAGGAGATAATTTTTATACCTAAATTTATATGACAATTAAATCATTTAAATGAAACATTTGATAAGTGTATAGAAAAACTTTAATATTTAAAAAAAAATTAATATACTGCTTACCCATTTAAATTCCAAGTCTCTATTCGATAATGCCAGGAATACAGTATTTTAATATCAAACCGCTAATTACATAAAGTTTATGTTAAATTGATTTTGGCACAACATGATATTATAGTAAGCTATGAGATATAACTGATAACATTAGAGGAATAAATATTCTTAGAAATCTGTGATAACAAACGCTGCGTTTAAAATGGAATCTGATTATTTAGATAACCATCTAAATGGGAGGAGGGTATCAATTTTATCGGTCTATTTCCTATGCTAAAAAGACTGAGTATATTTCAGACCCTTAATCAGAATCAGCCATTTGGCTCCAATTATTATCCCATTGTGATCACATAAGTGCTATGACTAAGTCATGCTAGGCTTCACAAAGCACAATAATAGAGATTAACCGTTATCCTCTGCTTAGTCTGTATTAAGCCCTGGATCAACACCGTCCAAACCAAAAGAAGCTCAGTACTAATCATTGTGTGTGACCAGATATCAATTTCTACCTGTATTTAGCAATTATTTATTGTCGGAAAACATATCACTCGTCCAGTTTCTTTATTTGCCCTTGGTATCTTTACACTTCTGTGGTTATCAACTGCTCCCTTGACTGATTCTACAAATTGATTCCTGAAAACATTTAATAAATAAATACTCTCTTCTTACGATATCCAGTTCGGGTTTCAATTACATTGTACACAATTATGTACATTGCTTGATAATAATGTTACCTATGATCCAACTGTGCAGGAAGTCATTTGATAGATGCAGCATCCTATCCACCATACACACTGCGAGTTTCAGCTTATTATACGTTTAACGTTTGATAATATGTTTTATTCTACTGCGATAAGTACATATTAAATACTCTTAATCAATAGGTTATATAATGTTCAAGTAAGATATGACAGAAACGCACCGTTTTGGGGGTTTTTTTTATTTCTTTCAAAAGTGAAATTAGGGAAGGTTGTGAACAAACTGTCCCTCCTATTCACCAATAGGGCCGACATGTAGAAATCAATAGCTCTAAAATTAAGACATAAACATCTGTATTGTGTACAATTACGGGCCTCAAGCAAGCCAAGTGCCTCAGGA
Organism: Haplosyllis anthogorgicola; assembly: GCA_038406195.1. Lineage (NCBI taxonomy): Eukaryota > Metazoa > Annelida > Polychaeta > Phyllodocida > Syllidae > Haplosyllis > Haplosyllis anthogorgicola. The sequence goes on from JBCAUI010097212.1 coordinate 13,079, forward strand.
ATTGAGGTCAATTTCCCGTTTAGGTTTTCCAGTGAATTTACACAACTGTTTCATTAGGTCAAGGATGCGAAAGAAATTCTTATTTCTCGTTCTGAAATACTCTTCTTTTGATGTTCTAATTCTTCGCGTGATTTTCACGGCTAATATGCTTAACTGTTAATTTGCTCAGTCTAAATAATAAATTAATTGTAATCGTTTTTTGATCTCTGATTAATAGATGAATAACCTTTGAAGAATATCTCTTCAGACCCTTTAGGACGTAACGGGTCTCAACGGCTATCCATAAAACGCCACAATTCTTTTCCAACATAAAAAAAGACGCAAGAATACAGCATTGTGCAAAAATGCCTTTATTTGCTGACAATTAGAAACGCTACTGAAGAAGATAACCTACAAGTAACTTATTACTGGTATAACGTTTTTCTGTTCCACAACATGACAACGTGACGCGACAACAAGATGGGATGAATGGTGGTCAGTTTATCATGCCGCAGACCATTTAGTCTTTTCATTCGATAGACAATAACGTTTCTTTTCGGTCATTTTTTGCTTCTTACCCATGTCCATTCCTGGGATTTCTCCCAATAAATTAATGTGAATATGAATGAGAAGGTCACAGCTGTGCATAAGAGTGAAGTGAGGCATGGAACTGAATCAGCACTAAATACCCTCATGAGGACACATTAAGCTGCAAAGTTGATTTTAATAAGCTGTTTTTACCAATGGCGTACTTCACCATTCATTTGGGTGATATCGATTGCTAAACAAAATATTTCCTCAATTAGGTCTTAATTTTCTAGTATCATTGTGCCGTACGTGAGCGCATCAAACATCATGAGCTATGAAACAATATAATAAAATGTAGAACGAAACAAAAATCATTTAAATAAAATGCCTTAATTTATTTCTAGTTTCAAACTAAAGACACCTACGAGGCCAACAAAGAAATACATAACAGAAAATTATAAATTGTTGGTTGCTGACAGATTGATGAGAAAGTCTGCATACCAGTTTGTGGGATCGACATGTACCTGTTACACCAATATTTAAAAAGGTATGTGAGAAGTATGGCAAGCTGATCGTTAACACCCATATATCTACAGTGTACGGTCGAGTACGTACACCAGCAACAGATCCACCTGACTTTGAAGGTCATGGCAGAGTCACCAAGTCCGAAACAGAGGGCATCAGTAGCTAACAAAGATGGATCCCGATCCACAAAAAGTATTCGTGAATACCTTGCGTGACTGTCTGCCCTGAGCATGTTCACAGAGAATTGAGCACCCATGGACCAGCACTGATTTGACCTAGGATTTTTATGCTCACAGTTAACATATTAGATTTGGACTGATCCTTTAATCTGTGAAACCGACGAAGTCTCACTCTTTGTTTGGCGACAATTCGAAAATTCACGGACTATTGAGAAACTAAACTATTAGTTTCTCTACTAGCGAGAGAACTCAACGTATCCAAAACAAAGCTAGACCATATATATCTCTGTCGTAAACACTTCAAAATCAAGGCTAATATTTATCAGGGCCATGCATGACGTTAACTCCCGTCATTTGACCTTAACTGCTTTCTTTAAAATTATACACTTAATCATAGTAATGGTGCGTCGTTACTACACTACTTTTCGGCCCTGCTACACAATTTCCTAACATCTAGGCCTGGAATCAGTCGCTTATTTATGGTTTTACGACTACTCTCTCTTGATTAGATCACCACGCACAGGTAAATTGCTGGGTAGTCGGACTAATCAACCATTCCGTGGAAAGAGACCGACTTTTAAGAAACATGACTTGAAGCTAAAATTGTGACATTTTCTTTTCCCTGATGTATGTCAGTTAAGTAACCCCGTCCCTAACCATTGATACACGTCACGAGTAACAACTGAATCCACTCTATTTGCGAAAAGAGAAGCCATAATTAAAGAAACCCTTTCTTCTAATCCGGAAAAAGGGTTGAAATTTTACACGCTTGAAGGCCAGCTATTCGGTAATCATTTAATGGCCACGATAGCTCAGATATGCTCAGGTCAGGTCATTGCAGTTTGCTAAAAGAGTTTCTTGTTCTATTATTGTCTTTTATGTAAACCAAAGATACTTACGCTTACAATGTTAAAATTCCTGTAAAGGTTTCAGACATTGGTGAAGCAAGACAGTAATTTTTATCAATGAAACCATTGACAACAATTTTTGTGGCTTTGTATAAACTAAAATGTCAAATCAATGCTTTTACCGTCACAATAGTCTCTTTGTGTTTGTTTGGTTTTTTTTATGAAGAAAGAAGAGTATGGTTTAATGCAACTCAGAAACTTTGACAACCAGAATGTAGATTCGCAACGCCTTGAGGCGGCTTAATATCACCGAATCGTAATTTCTGAACTGTTTATTTCCAACCGTTCTACAAAAAAGATGACACATCAGTGCCTTTTATCTGCGTATACAAAATTGCATCCGGAAAGTTTTAGTTTATGTGCAGAATCGCATCTAATCTATTCAAATTAAGACGTTATAAAACAGTAACGGTTTTCTCTAAATGAAACCATAATCAGTAATGACGGTTCCATAATTTGTTTAGAAAAACAAAACTGTTGAAGGATATCCCAACTTATTGTCTAATTACAGCATCTTCTACGTTACACGCTGCCTTGACTTGGTATTCTCGACAAAATCTTGAACCAGGTACACAGAATGTATATGAGAACATCATGATCAGTAACGGTGTCTCATGTAGGTAAGATAAATGGACATCAGAAGACACACAAATGCGGTGCGGATTTCAACAATTGAGGTCAATTTCCCGTTTACATTGGCCTCGGAATTGACACAAGCGTTTCATTAGATTGTTGATTATAGTTGCAGATAAGGAGGCCGCAGCTGTACGATGGTGAAGTGAGGCATGTGAACCTGTTAACATTAAATACTCCCATGAGATCACATTAAGGCCTACACACTTGGTCCTAAGTAGATTATATTAGATTTTCTCATATCATTAAGTGTGTGTAATAAAAATAAACAAATTTCTATCATCCATGATGCAAAAGACGAAACATCAAAGCATCATTACATATTTGTACTGAAAATGAAATGTTAATGTTTGTTTGCTGCCAAATTTTTGCACTCCTAACACCATTTTTGGGTGTGTGTGTAATAAAATAAACAATTTTCTTAGTCCACTGTGCAGAAGACTGATTATCAAGATATAGTTGCACATTTGTATTGAAAAAAATACAATGTTAATGTTCGCACTTTGCATGATGAACTCTTAACACCATTTTTCGTACCCGAAAGATTTCCAAATTTGGATTATTTGGCGAACAAAGGCAATTTTTGATGTACTTTTCTTATACCCAACACGAATTGATTATTTCAATTAAATGGAATATATAGTTTTAAAATTCTCACTACATTACCAAAAATAAATCCGTGTCAAAGTTTATTTAATTCTGCTGCCTACAGAATTCCTTCACGTCTTTCAAAAATATAATATAACAGCAATATTTCCTTGCTGATATAAGCCGTCTGCCCCTTGGAACTTAACATCAAGTCCAATGTGTCAGCATATGGCAATTTCCTTAATCTGTAAATCCACGTCTTCAGCAAATCACACAAATTTCTTTAAATGTGTCAGCATATGGCAATTTCCTTAATCTGTAAATCCACGCCTTCAGCAAATCACACAAATTTCTTTAAATTGTCTGAAGGTCATGGAAACGTCAAACAACTTGTGAAGGGCAAACTAAATCTATAAATCTGGACATTTTAAAATCAGCAATTGCACATGCCATTTATAAGAAAAAAATTCAAGAATATTCTACCTTATTACCCACTTTGTAATATGTTGTGATATATTTGTGCAATTAAAGCTAATTTCTTTTATTTTAGACAGAGCAGAATGTTTTTAAAGGTGTACAACAGCAATTTTTTCCGAAACAGCAACGACCCACATGATTTGAGAATTTTCAGTCTCAATTTTTCTTTTTGGTATAGTGAGGGCAATGAGTTTACCCCATCAACAAACATGTCTTACACTTTACGGATAAAATTTTGCAATGGGTTGTATGAGATTTCTTTTGATGCAGTATAATTTTTCGACTATTTTTACCCCAACTGAATGATTTCCTAATGGCCAATCAAATATCAGTGGAATACTGTAATTTAGAAATATGCACAAAGCTATCGAGAAGATATTGATCAATATACTTCAATCAAGATGTAAATATCTGTATCTGCGATGTTTACAATGGACAACGGGTCAATTTCCCTTGGAGTTGCTCTAGTTTTACCAAATGTTACCCAACTGATAAGAAATGGGAATTCCTTGAGGCGGTGGCGTTGGTCACAGTAGAGGTGGAATGACTAATTGTAATGAGTAAATTTGTTGACATGAAATTGTAATTTCTTTTCGTAATCGGTTGTTTATCTCTTATTGAGCTCAACGTTAGTTTTATGCTACTTGTTCTTGCTGTAGTCTACTGTCGCTGTGGACAATTCAGTAATCAATGGACTGGCGCACACATAGACCTACATGTACATTGACTGGTAGCAAATTTAAGGGATTGAATTGGAGAATGATCTATGACGAGCTCCATGGCATGCAAGTGAAGCATGAGTATATTCCCATTGAAATTCTTTTTACATTCACTGAAAGTCATGTTTTCGGTGTTTTGTGTCATGGTACAAGTTTCAGTTCGTTTCCTTTGTTTTTGTAAGGTTTTTGCACTGGCTCTGATGATCACGCCGCCACTAAACCAAAAGCAGCATAGGGAGAAAGCCGTAAGAAAGCAATAGACTCTCAGATACCAAGCAGAAAGATGGACAGATTTTTACCGAATATGGTGTCGGAATAAGACTGCAGGATACATACTTGTGTATGAGTGAACAATATTTCTATTTTTTCCTTTTGATCATGTGATTCGGCTGGTCGACTGCGAAGAAATTACCATTTTTGACATTCTCCCCACATGTGTCACAGACGCGTGTGAGAGTGTTCACGATAAATACTCTCAGGGGGCGAGATTCCGAAATTATCAAACCCATTTCTAATTAGGTTTCTCCCCAATGGGCGGCTTTATTGACTTTTAAGGATTTATAACCTCTTATGATCATGTCAAGTTTCTGACAGCCAACGGTGATTAGTTCCTTTTACTAATGTGAGGTGCTCATTATTCTCGACTTTTACAACTTTTTGAACTTTTTTATTTTGACAGAATTCGGCCATCAACAGCTTTGGCATTACAGTTTAGTCCATTTGATGGGAATTCTTACACTGTTGATAGAATATTAACTTTTAATGGTAAAATTATTCTAAACATCCATTAAAACTAAACAAATAACCTAAGCCTCAGTTTTACTCTTTTATCTCACTTTTCATTAAAATTACTTGTAAACAATAAAGTAAATTGTTCCTTTATGTAAAGATTTACGCCGATGTATTGTTCCTGTGGATAGGAATGCATCATTGTTACTCATTTTGTTCCCTCGTAATGCATGATAGTTATCTGGTTTGTACGAGTTAATCATTTCCTTTGTGAATTTGTAGTGGATCCGCAAATACACAGTACATCTCCAAAAGCCAAAAGTTAAATAGATCAACATAGTAACACAAGCCATGTACCCAGTTCCATCATAGAGCATAAAGTTGTGGTTTCTCCAATCAACGGTGTACCATGAGCAAATAAGTTACACATCGAAAATTGGAACAAAATTACGTAGATCTATCTGATGAATCTCATGTAAGGTACTTAGGTGTACCTATGAACTAGGCTGTGACACCCGTCCTTTAATCTGAGATGTAATCACTCTTACCGGGATTTTACGACTGCTTTTACTTGATTAGATATCCCTGTCAGATGCAAGGCATTTTGACTTTAATATACTAGCTTTGCATGTTAGATCTGTCTAGCGGTGACTTTTGTTAGCGTAATAACCTGCCCTCTTTCCCGCCGAATAACCAAGTGAAGTCTTCCGTCAATGTAGCCCGTTAATCTAGGGACCTACAGCCGTCTATTATGTTTATCCATAGCCTTGGTTACCACATCAGTATAAAGGTCAACTGGCAGTATAAAGGTCATCCCAGCCAGTAAGCAGCCAGTG
>JBCAUI010097323.1:6993-19177 GCA_038406195.1 Haplosyllis anthogorgicola
GGGCGAAAATAGGGGTGGCGCCCCCCCCGCCAATGGCCCGTGCGCCCCCCCCCCCCAACAGGAAATCCTGGGTCCGCCCCTGCTAACTATGTATTAAAGAGGTAATGACCTTGACACCACCAGGACCGAATGAAGAGTAGGTAGGGGAGGGGGGTTCCTACAAAAAATTACAAATTGCGGCCATCCGTCCACTTTTGATTTCTATCGACACAGGAACAAAAAAATTTTTTTTTTCCATTTTTGTAACAATAGGAATTCATGTTTAAACTGTTTGAACACCAGTAAAAGGACGATTCACTGAACCAAGAATAACTGCTACTAAGGATAATTGTAATTATTTGTTACATCTTACCATATATTTATTTGTTAAGAATAACCGCTTCTTTTCTTTCGCGGTCTTTTTGGTTTATTGACAGTGCGACTTGATAAACAAAAAGAATGCCCAAAGAACTGCAGTTATTCTTCACAAATATGTAGTGAAACGTGATCAGTTACCGTCATTATCCTTGGTGGCAATTATTCTCGGTTTATTGAATCGCCCTGTAAGTGAACTGGTTTTTGATCTTTGTTGATAGAATAAACCACCGTCGACATCCAAATTATGAGTATCAGCTGTTTCATCAGACAAAACACTTCCTTTTCAGTGAAAATGTCATTTGATCCGGAAACAATTTATGGAGTACTCTCCTTGGTATCAATAACTCATCATGAATTTGCACTATGCCAAATTTTGAAACTAAAACCCTTCAGTATCCATGCAAAAATTCCCAAAGTTAACTTCCAGCAATTGAGAATTTCACTCTAATCCCACACAAAGTACCTTGTAAAATTTCTGGATAACAGACACAGACAAAACAATCACGACACTTTTCTCCCGGACAGAAGGCTGTATGATTAGAAAGGGGAACCACCTAATTTCAACATTGATACAAAACGGTGTATTTGCTCTATTTGGGCGTAACCGAAATAAAAGATAATACTGCGGTTTACTTTCTTCAGTTTTGTTACTGTTTCCGATGAGTTCCTTGTGCAGAACAAATATTTTTAATCTCAATTTGATCACCCACTCCCAGTGTCGAGACAGGTTCATAAATGCATTGTTGTCGCTATTTTTTCAGATGTTGAAATTTAATTTAATGTAACGGTTACCTGGAAATTTCAATTTTGATTAAGTATGCTCAATTACTCACTGGCATTCAATTTTTTTTAGAATTTTTATTTATTTATGCAGTCTGTGCCAATCCGACTTGGCCATGCTCACTTTCAAGAACAAAATGTACCGTAACTTTAGTAATCCAACGATTTTTGTGTGATTTAGATCACTTATCTATTGTAATTAATTTTAGTTTGCAGTTGATAATACGTCAGCCGAAAAGGACTGCAGATGCTGATATTTCTACTCCGAAGTGATTTCAGTATTCGTTTTCGAACCCTGGACTTTTCCCGGAGGTTTTACGCGAGTTTCAGTGCGAATTCATAAAACTACATGATAAAAATAGAAGAATAAAATTATATATTCGGTTTTGCAAGCCGATTCATACTTTTAAATTGTAAAATTGTGACCATGAACCAACACATTTTGCGAGCTGTTTCGTAATAAGGCTTATTTTTTTTAATCATTTGGATTACATTGCAGTGGCAGGATTTTAAAAGTGCGGCGATCGGAAAAAAATAAAAATAAAATTTCCATTTGGCCCCTAAAAAAACTAAACGGTTTCTAAATATCAATAAAATTAAGATTTTTCTCAATCAGCTTTTGACAGATCTTGTCCACAACAACTGTAGTTTGACCCGTGCAACGTGTTTCAGCAGCCATTTGAGTTTTTTGGGGTTTTTTTTTAAATCCTGATTTCCAAGTGCTGCGGGAAATGTAATCCAAACAATTAAATAAAAGAAGCCTAATAAAAACCACTACTACGTTCGCACCTCTCTCACTGTTTACGTGAAGACGGTCGTGTAGACGGGTACGGCATTAATCATGCTTCACATTGCATCGAGAACTTTCATCCCAATACCCGCTTCATCGTGCAAATTACTCACAGGTTATTGAATTCAGAATTAAGAGCAACTTTCCTTTTAAACGTCTTGCTACTATATTTATTTATTTTATTTTATCTTCTTTCTTTATTTTATTTTATTTTTGAGAGTGGCCTAAAAAGAACTCTGCTGCAAATTTTCCGATTATAAGTTTAAGAAATTGACAAAATCTTTTTACGGCGATGTTCAACCAAGCAGCAGGCCTCCGCTTATTTTTTCTACTCTTGAAAATTTTGGTTAGATACTTCAAATTAACATATTACATGTCACAAAGGAAACGTTACAAAGTAAGTCATCTTTATTTAAGTAGTTATAATCTCAACTTGTAATTTTCAGGATGGAATGGTATTTTAAAGATATTTTAAAACCATGGCTCCGATTATTGACTCCTATTTGTTATAACGTTCTACGCGTTTACATGAACCGTAATCAATTTTATGGGGCCTCGAGTATAAAATGGTTCACAATGTTAAAATAATGTAAAATTTTACTTTCTAATTCACCAAACAACTGTAGTTTTTTCGTGATTATTTTGCCCATCTCTTCTAGTACGAGACTACGTGTTACCACATCATTACTCGTATGGAAACGAAAATTATTGCCTTTCCATTACCAAAATAAGTAATATCTAAATGACTAATATCATTAGGAAATAAACAAGAAAACAGTTCATAGTTTACATAATTTTCTGAGCCTCTTCATATGACTCCTACTTAAATAAAAAATATTATTATTATTTAACCGAAAACAGAGTGTCTTACTTTCACTTTTCTGGTTAATTTTCTTTCTTTTTTTCAAGGACATCATTCATAAGCATTTGTCAAACTCTTAATACTTGAAACCTCATAAACGTAGCATCACACTTTTATTACCAAGTCATTCAAAACCCACTCTAAAACCTTGCGTGTCGAAATATTTGCATTGTAAACTATAGGGTCCTATAAATTTGGGCGTTTCACGGTTAATGTCAAATAAAAGCCTTATCTCACTCATGTAAAAGATTCAATAATGGTTACAAAGTATCCAATTTGTCACCCCCGTTTATCTTTTCTTAAGGCAATGACATCTCTGTGGTAGCAAACATAGTCATCCTCGGTTACTTCGTTTATTTTGATCGCACAAAATTTAATCAAAAAGGCTGAATAATTGTGCTAACATTTGCAATGCATTAGATTGCTAAATTTTAAAATAATAAAAACAATCGAAGAAAGAGAAAAATCGAAGAAGCTAGAATCGATGAAACTCAATTGTTCAAGTTCACGGTAGTTTAGTTTGGAATCATAACTTTTAACGCTTGTGTTGAGCTGTTTGCATGTTATGAAAACACATTGTTGATCCTGAATTTTTGATTTATGGCCGGAGAACGTACCATTTCATACCTCTCTGCATCTGACAGATTTTACTGTAAACCTATTTTATTCCTTTATTTGACTAAAATTTCAATCTAAATCTTTATTTCTAATTTCTTTTGTATTCCTTGACTGAAAATAGTGGTGGTACTCTAGTTCCTTTTATGTTTTAAACTTTCACCGGATTTGATAGCAACAAATTTAACCGTAAAATTACTGACAAAATAGCACGCAGACTAAGTTACTAATTTCGGCAACAATTTCTAAGTTTCCTATAATTCAAACCCGCGTACCAAGCACAAATTTTATGAAACCAAAGCTGATTATCCGGGATAAATCCTCATAATCAACAAAACCTGGGAATCCTCTGTTCACTATCATACCTATATTCTTTAAAAAGTGACCGGTTAATGTTAGTAAAATCCGCTGGAACCTGGACAAAAATGGACGTTCCAAGTTAATGCACCCGTTTCCCGATTGTACGACCTCTGATAAATCGATATTCTTGACTATTCGATCAAATTTTGGCTCCGGTTTGCATTCACTACTATATGTATGTTTATTTTCCCTAATAAGTCGATCGAAAAATTCGCATCACATGTATCGAACAGTCGAAGGTCACTTCACAATCTTCTACAGTGTCGAAGGTGTACGCCACAATAAATAAATAAATAAATAAATAGTGTCCATTGGCGAGAAACAGCATCCACACGCCTTCAACACAATTCGGAGACGTTAGAAATTTACATTCACTTCAGTTAAAATAAACGTTTAGCAGAATCTGATTTCAGCTCAATAGTCGCACATTTTCTGTGGCGAACTAACTTTATTGTGAATATTTGTAAAAAAAAAATAAACTGAACATTTAATTAATTTTCCTTGAGTAAGTAACAATTTTATTTATATTAAACAAAGGTAGTAGTATAACGTTATGTAAATGTTAATGTAAACCATGAAAATAGCAGTAACAACATGTGAACGCTTCTTCATCATGTATTCTTACGGGAAATCATACGCACCATCACCAACATGGCCACAGTTAAATGCACCCTAGGCAACCCGAACCTCAAGGGAAACTCGGACAAACAGAAGTTCGAGTCAATCAATCAATTTTCAATGGAAAATGTACAAATGGAATATTTTTACAGGTGCGTACAAACAAAAGGTACAAGTTATTAGTTTTAGGGTTAGATAAATCCCTCTGTGCAACTCTTCCTCGGATCTCCAAATGTAAACAAAAAAAATTACTACTTATACTACATTGTACACAGTACGGTATAAATTCACAACAATTTCTACAATATTGTTACATATGTTAAGATTTGCTAACAGTGATTTCATTCCACAAGTATTCGTTTCAAATATTGAGCCACTTAGTCTATTTACTCTGACTTTTGCTTTAATGTAAATTGGCTATCAAACCCAAACTGACCCGGTTTTTTTCTGCATAGATGAGAAGTACATGTAGTGGTATACTTGAGTTAGACTCACAGTTGTCATTATCTTTTTGAGTTGTCGACCAAAAGCGAATAGTTGCCGACCATGAGCGTGGGGCGCACATTGGTCATTAAAGGGTTTTAGATGCTCTGTAAAGAATTCTCTCACTTATTAGATTAACAATTTCAAATAAAAGTTGATAAAACTTGTCTTGTCTTGCTGGCAAAAAAAACTTCCTTCAAAAATTTTCAAAATCAATTGCTTGTTTCTGAAAAAGTTGCTGACCAAAGTCCTGAAAGTTGCCGACCATTTGGTCGGTGGTCGGCGCTTAATGACATCTGTGTGAATTGTAAGTGGCTATTTACGTATAATCTGCCTTGAACTTAATGTCAGTGTTCTTAGTGTTCTTGTGAAATAACCTTTGACAGACGGGAGCAAGAATGCAAACATTCCGTTATATATTCCTTCTTATTGCAGGTTCGACCGCACAGGGTGGACAGGATGTACTACATGAGTGGAACCGGACTGAACTTAAACAGAAAATATCAGGTTAGGAGAATTTCAGTAAGAAAGCAGACACGTAACATATTATATAAACATATAACATAAGAATAAATAAATGAGCAATAACATAACGGCAAAAATAAAAATGGACAAATAAAACATTAACACAATGGCAAATATACTTTTGCTCAAAAGAAATTTCTTATTGAATTTCATTCGGCAATGATGCGACATAATATTTTGATAACACGATTTTTTTTATCCTCTGGTAACAGGTTGATGAGAGTGAGTTCCACAGATTAAAGGATCTAGCTAGTGACAGAAGATCTCGTGCTCATTATGGACGTGGCTTGAGGTATGTCACAGTAAATAACAAATTAACCCTGTTTCCTTTATTGGTGTTCTTATTTAGTTAAATCTTTTTTATTGGTTTGGTTTTTCTAATTTACATAAAAAGCAGGCTTGTTTTTATTTGTTGTGAATTAATTATCATTAATACCCTAATCACTAACGTCAAAGTCACTTTGTATTGGTGTATTTATTTTAATACTCTATTGTATAGTTTACGTTTTGTTCTTTTCTTTTCTTTCATTCTCTCACACCGCTCACTGCTTGCTCACAAAAGTCGCTACAAGTACTTTGAACTCCCAACTGAAACTCACCTGCCAGACACATTTTCCCGAGGACCTCTGTCCCCCATGTGGCAAATGGTTGATTCCACTGATGCTGAGCTTCCCTCCCAGTCAGAAAGAATCGTCATTCCCACCACCAATGAACCCTATCTCAGACACATAGATGATAATCATAATGTCTTTAACCGACTTACGCCGTACAGTGTGACCCCGAAGAACAACAGAAATAACAGCGCAAGGAGCATTGAGGAGTTTAATGCAGAACTGATGAGAAATCTTAATCTGGACGATAGTTCAGATTCCTCCCAGAGTGACAGTTATGTTCCATATCATTTATCGCGGCTTGGAAATTACGAAACTGACTCGTTCGATGAAATCTCAGTTGTAGCTGCGGAAAATAGTGAACTGAATTTAAACAACAACGGAAATCAACTAGGAGATCAAATGGAAAGTACGATTAGCTCTCAACATGGCAGAGATGACAAACTCATTAACTTGCTGCATCAAAGATTGTGCTCAAAAACGGATCCTAGAGAAGAAAATGAGGTAAAACACGATGGAAATGTGAACAACAATGCAAGTGGCAAAGATACAGCAAAACAATACAGAAGAAGCTATTTTTCAGAGGACTATGTCGACCTTTCACGTTACGGATGTGACATACAGAGTTCCAGGAGAGCTGGTCGTTTACCCATTGCACAATGTCCTCACAAGTCGAAGGATGTTCAGTGCCCACGATGTGGTTACAAGAAGCCCGATTTGAACATTCGAGACGTCAAGTTTACGTACTGGATGCCTCCACTCCATAGGGTGCTGACTGTGTCTCCAGGAGCTAAACAGAAAGAAGGTAGAGGTGCCGTTGTGTACAGATATAGTGGATTAGTTGGCGGTAAGCGATCAATGGATCCAAATCCCTCTCCAGTATCAACTCCAGATTCAAGTCGGCGCTCAAGGCTGGACGCAACACTCAGAGCTAATGACATTATAAAACTGGTGCATAATACAAACCTTGCATCGACACCCACTTTGCCTGAGATAAATGAAGGTAAAAGGTCTTTCTACATTAAAACACCAAATAATAAAACCAACGACAAACAAAAGCCAAAAGGAAACAGCCCCAATTGTGTGGTATCCCTGCCAAAAGTAGAAATGTCCCCAAATAGCAGCATGGTTAACATTTCAAACGAAAATAAAGCAACTAATTCCTACCAAGCAGTACCAAAAGAACAGCCACCACAGCCTGATGATGGTGCGATCCAAAATACTGTCGAGACCACGAGACCGGACCCGTCAACAATATCTTCTGACACCAGTGTGCTAAAAGACAAATGTGCGATACTGAAACACCACCAGGGGGCACCAAAAACACCATCTTCCCACCAAATGATGTTTGTAACGAATGACGGAAATAATCCGACGGTGAAGATGCAAGTTCTTCCTCCACAGTACAAAAATTCATTTCACTGCTCCTTCATGCCACATTCACTGCTAAAAGTGCGGCCGCCAACAATGACAAATAGACAAAGAATGGAGCTTATGAAGAGCAGGAGTTCTAAAGCACCAAGTCATAAAGGGATCACGGTAGAGATAAAACTGGACACCCCAACTGAAAATGTACACATCTACAGGAAGTGTGCTGGACTCCATAAAGATGCCAATGTGTGATGTTTGAATGATGAAACGAAATACGTATGGTGTATCTAATGCTTTATGAGTGAGAGACCACAACGGGTTGTTGTGCTGGAAATATAATAAATGATTTTAACAATTAATGCGATTTCTGTATTATATAGTGTACATGTACTACGGTATATATTCTATCAACTGTTGCCCCAAGAACACTTACCAGTAGTGGATCCCCATGGGGGAGGGCAACAGGCCCAAATTTCTGGATTCGCTACTGAGTAACTTACTTTTTAGAAATTTCTTAGTGCTATAGGTATTGTACAAAGAGTGAAACTATTGCTTATCAACTAATCTCATGACATCATTGCAGTTTCGTTTTGCAGTAAGGATTTCATACTCTAGCCTTCGTAATATTAGGATGCAAACTAACGACCTCATTTCTGTTGGCAGGAATATTGTGTACATGGTTTCTGCGTTAGAAAATCTATGTACAGCAATTGCATGTACAATATTTAAAACAAGATTTGTCATTTACCTCGGTAAAAGTTATGTGTTGAGAGGTATCACTAAAAATATGTAATAAGAGAAAAGTATTTTGTATTGTGCAATTCATTTTATTGACTTTAGATGGCGAATTTATTATGACACACCTGAGTAATTTATTTCTGCACAGACTTGTTAAACACCTGTAAAGGCAGATCACATTCACAGTATAAATAATATACTCACACTAATATTTAGCGCTCACAGGGGAGACACTTACGTAGCCGACACTACTCATGTCACAGATGTTCATGTAAGTACACACGAGTACACACTTTTGTGCTTCAAGAATTGATTTCCTACTTAAAATCGTTTAAGGAAATGCACACTGCATGAAAGATGTTCCATGAGAGACGCATAGCAACAATGGAATATTCGTTAGTTAAGATGGACCATGATGGTTAAATAAAAATATTTTTATTAAAATAAATACTGTATCTTTTCATGTAAAAAGCAGCTGACGTCGCAAGTAAGTAAAAACGAAAGAAAAACATCAACATCGGCTTCACCTTATATGAACAATACATGTAGTTTGGTGCACGAGATATTAAATTATTTTCTGTCACCGTTACCTTAAAGAGAGTGTAGAGATGCCTTTGTCTTTTTACAGACAGCGGGCAAATAACGACTAAAAATTACTTTTGCATGTCACGGTTTAAGTGTATTGAATATCTCAGTGTGATTAACTGTTGTGTATGATTCAGAAAAAAGATCATGTATGGTTTACATGTAGACTACATGTATTTTGGATTGATAATTATCAAGTATAAAATGTACGTGTAATACCAGTCTTCTTCGCACCGCATAGGGTTAAAATTTTAGTCAGTTTACCCAATTTTAGTCTGGTCAAGGAAAGAGATTCGGAAACGGGCTAAAGTTCAAGGACATGTCTACCAGATAAAATACTGATTCTGATTCATTCGTCATTCAGCGTTGAACGTTATGAATGTGAAATAATTTTCAATTTAAACCATTTAGGTTCCAGCCCAGCCTACTCCGAGTACACCAGGTGATAAGGATACTGCTCGAGACTCGGAGGACGCTGCACATTCACAACCACAAATACAAGACACTGATCTTCCACCAGGGGGAGACACGCAGTCGCCAGCATCAGAGGGCAATACAAAGGAGTCTCGTCATGATAATATCTCTGTTCACATGGAATTAGAACAGATTGGTGAGTAACGTTTTATTATTCGAGTTGAATATAACATTTGGTCTCAATAGTAATAATAAATTTTGTTCAGAAATGCACTAAAATTTTGCCGTTGCATGCAAGTTTTAAGAAGCAGATCATTTTCATCGAAATTTATTTTTCAATTCCAGATGATTCGAGACGAGACGATTCAGTCGACAATTCTGCAGTGAATGGCACTAGCGAAGCTCTGGAAAGTACAAAGGCATGAAAAATAAATATTCTGTGTTCTCAAAAGCAGTGCACATGGCCCCAATGCTCATGAAAGTTATTTTATTTACATGTGTAGGGAATATTAGATTATACACAAATAATACTGACCTTTCCTACATCCCACACACAGTGGACCTTGGGCGACCACCGAATTTAGGAAGAAAGTGGTCGTCAATGGGGTCGTGGTCTTAAAAAGGAGGGTCCTTTTCTGTGTAATTTAATGTGTTACATCCAAAGTCTTATGGTCTACCAATGCAAAAGAAGGTCCGCCCAAAGGAAGTTCCACTGTACTCCCTATTCCATGCAGCTGTGCTGTTGTGGTAGCGATTTTTTGAAAGTTTTGTGAATATCTCATGTAGTCACTAATTTCTCTTAGGAAGAGAAAGTATCGGAAGAAGCTTTGCCGTCACATGATGTTCAACTGGAGACTGAAGAAAAGTCGCACCCTGAGGATGATACTGACGTCATAAAGGAAGTCATCCCGGTTACCATGGAAGCAGAAGATCAGTTGGAAGAAGATCCTGACGGCGCTGAGGCAGTGGTTAATTTTAACGGTAATCAGTCAGAGTCATCGGAAAACCTAACTCCCTTATCAGCACCGGTTGATGAGAATAGGTCAAATATGGTCGAAGTTAAGAAAGAGAAGTTAGATGAAGCAAATCAGGATGAAATAGAAAAATCTATTGCACCATCTGGTAGTCAAAGAAATAGCAATGCAAATTTAGAAAACGATACAGACAATATAGAAAATAGCACTACTTCGAACAGTGATAAAGAATTGCAAGATGATTCTGTTGAACGAATTGAGGAACCACAGGAAGAAAAGAAAAGTCAAAACGATTGTACCGAATACCTAGAAGAGGTTGGCGATACAATATCACAGGGTGTTCCTGAGGAGAACGATCCAAACTCGAAAATAGACAATAGTCGACCCCTAACGGCAGGATCTACACCCAGCACAGTTGCAGAGGTTACGTTTTAAACATTCCGCATTTGAGGTCAATGGCGTGCATGGCGTGGCGATTTAATATCTAATTCAAACTTTAGTTTACAACTTTCTATAGTTTCAAAAAGTTCGTTTCAAAAAGGTGGTAAACACGTTTTAAGTGTTTATTTCAAACGTTGTAGTAAAGATGTTCGGTCAAACACGTCATTTATGACATAAACTGTATTGATACAACTGACACTAGAAACAACACGTATTTTTCAGTATTGTGCTCCTTTTTACCCTGGCAGTCATTACATCAACCAGAATTATTCTGTAGTTATGAAATGAAAAACATTGTACGTAATTTCAAATTGTGATATTAGAGGGTTTTTTATTTCGTTTCCCTAATCTACCAAAAATTTCAGTCATATCAATTGAGATTGACATACCGTTATCAAATCTAAATGTATACAATGATCAGTAACTTTACTACATTGCTACAAATCTGGAGTTCATACCACAATCTGTCAAGAAATGTTCAAAAAGTAATATGGACCAATTTCAGTGTGTATGTGAACTGAAATTAGACCTGAAGAATATAGGTTATTACAAACTAAAAATGGTTTAAGAACAAAATCAGTCTTAAAATCAGACAGGTCACATGTCTGGAAAGCTTGGCAAATTTGATAAATTAGATTTGGTGACGAGTAAGTTTAAAAAAAACTTGTATACAGATTGAAACACATGTAAATGTATTTATTTCTCGTTTTCATAACTTTTTAAGCAATCTGTGATGATGCGAGTAATTAAAAATATAACTGTATCGCAGTGTATTTTGAGAAAAACATAGTATTTGATTGTCAAAATACATTTGTCCAAACCAGTATTAAGCATAAAAGGTTTTCGCAGCTTGCCTGCATCTCAAGATATTTTATATTATTGCCAATCTTTTTGCCTACTGAGTATTTCACCATTTGCCAAATGAAAAGAAATTGTGTAGTGAGTGCTTTGAGCTCAAAAATGCAGTTTATGGCAAAACATTTATCGGTTGAAAATGTTTCCAACTTCAGTTTTACATTTGGCAAACACATCTACGTATATTGTTGAATCATCATGTGATAATGTACATGTATGTCGTTTCATTGGTAGAGCACTTTTGGAGTTTACAATTGTCCCCGCTCATATCGATATCGCTTATATCGATATCCCGTTTATTTCGAAAAAACATTTCCGTGCCAAATTTCTTCCATTGACCCTAATGTTAATTTCCCAGCTTATATCGATACTTTTTCCGTGCCAAAAATATTGATATATCCGGGGACGACTGTATATGAATC
Source organism: Haplosyllis anthogorgicola (assembly GCA_038406195.1). Lineage (NCBI taxonomy): Eukaryota > Metazoa > Annelida > Polychaeta > Phyllodocida > Syllidae > Haplosyllis > Haplosyllis anthogorgicola. Next base: position 18,795 of record JBCAUI010097323.1, read on the forward strand.
TGCAAACGCACTACACACAAGAATTCATCTTTGAAAGTGTTACAATGTATTTTGTAATCCTTCGTCTCTGAAATTACACTCCTCTTCGCTTATATCGATTATATCGATATCCCGCTTATATCGATATTTTTTTCCGCACCAAATTTCTTCCATTGACCCCAGTGTTAAATGTTACACTTATATCGATATTCCTATATCAATTTCCACACTTATATCGAAATTTCCAACACAATAGAAATGCCCTTAATCGATATTTCTTCTTCTTATCACAGGTGACGTGTGGCCGATGTTTGCACTTTGCCGACTGATGTTTGTACTGTATTTAACACATTTCGAGTCTTATCTCAACATCAAATGAAAACAATCTATTGTAACTTGTGCCA
>JBCAUI010097434.1:0-19176 GCA_038406195.1 Haplosyllis anthogorgicola
GCATAAAATAACTCAAGTATAAATTTGGCATGCAGGCCATCAGCATGTTTACACAAATTGTACACATGTAAATCATGGCCAGGCACAATCCAGGCTATTAAAATGTTAAAAAGCATGTTAATCATGTATTTTTTGTGTCTAATACTCCATTTATTTATTTTCTCTGTTACTGGGAATAGAATTATTTAATTTTAGAGTCAAGTAATTTTTTATTATGATTGATTTAAAATTTAAAAAATTAAAATAATTTTTTTCAAAATTCTTAACTGGATTTGAACTGGATACCTTTCACTCCACAGAGAGATGCTCTCCTGATTGAGCTTGCACATAAGGCTTCAAGATTTAATCAAATAGATTGGTGTTATTTCCATTAAATACAATGTAAGGGAAGAGCATAAAATAAATCCTTGTCTTATTTTTTTCACTGTTACTGTAAAAATATTATTTAAGTTTTATTTAAATTAATTCAAAATTATAATAAAAAAATAAAAAAACAAAAAAATACCAGGTGGGATTTGAACTTGAGCCCAGTGTGCCTGCCAGTTAAGGGTAAGATGCTCTACTGACTGAGCTAAAGAGTCAACTGTATAAGGGCATCAACATTTAATCCCAGAGGGTAGGAACTATGCCAAATACCAATTTGGGGTTCAAGGTAGAACGATCAATAGACAAGTTAATATCAGTTAATCAGTCTAAGTGAATTAGATGATTTTTAGGTAACTTTAATCTGGAGAACCTCTATCGTCCATCAGGTTCTGCTAGCTGCAGACAAAGATCTGTGCTGCAGTAACCATCTCTAAATTAACCCTCAAAATCGCTTACACTTCTTTTCAGATAGATCTAAAAAATTCTTCGGAATGCCTATGTTAAAACCTGCATCAAGTAAGCAGGGACATGAAGCGCCAAGGAGTGCAGATTCTGTAGCGACAATTTTTGCGCCGCCATACAATGAAATACCGTACGAGTCTATCGTAGACCCTCCTCCACCACCTTATGAAGTGTCAAGTGGTCAGAAGAACGAGAAACGCCCTTGGAGAACAGAGGCTGGAGAGCCTGTAACTCTGCCGGTTGTTCAGCCGGTTGTTGCCCAGCCGGCTACACAGCCGGTTGATACGTCTTCATCGTCATGTTGTGAACCTATCGGCGACAACTCTTGCTTTGCGATTATTGTCACGCTGTTCTACTGCCTCCCTCTGGGAATTATCGCCATGGTTTTCTCGTGTAAGTCTCTTTGCATTCAATGTTACAAAACGGTAATACAAAAGTTTGTTAATTTTTAATAAAAAGTTTTTGGTTGGGGAAGTCCATTTGTGGGGCCACTGGTAACCTCTGTTTCGGACATGGGGTGACTCCGCCCATGGGTTTCAAAGCCAGGATTGACCTGTCACCTGCATGCTTACTCACTTGTCCCAAGGGTCACTTCTGAATTTTTTACCTGGTTTTACTTCGTATTCAGTATGGTACAAAGTGTAACTTACAAAGCGGGATTTTATATCTGAAACTATGTGATGGTGTGCTGAACTGCAATGGTATAGCATAGGAGTTTTCTCCCGCCCCTCAATTGTGGCAGCACCTGATGGACTATAAATACACGCTACACGTTGTACCCTATTGTCTATTGTAGGTTTATCTCAGAAGGCCCAACGAGAGAACCGCCTCAGACACGCGAAGGAACTCGCCAGAAGTTCGCTCATCCTGTGCTGGGTCGGGCTGGTGCTCGGCCTAGCGATATTCCTCGCCTACGGTATATATCGTAACTTTGGTATCAGGGATGATGATGTCAAAGCGACATCTGGTGATGATTGGAGGAGGAGATGGAACTGGAACAACTAAGCAAGAGTTTTTGTTGACCGAGGTCAATTTCATGGGTCCAAAGGTACTCTCTGTTTCGGACTTGGCGTGACTCTGACTAAGCCTGCCACTTGCATTCTTACTCAGTATGGTACGATCCTATAAGCCCCTGGTACCTGTCTTTCGGACTTGGGGTGACTGTGTCCCAAGGTTTCAACTCCAGCGCGGATCTGTCGCTGGCTTACTCACTTGCTTGCCGCGATCCCCAAAGTCAATTTTCAGCATGTACTCGGATCAAGAGATTTATTTCATGACTGCCGATAATTCAGTCCAATAGAGGTTTTTCCAAGTTGGTTTTAATATTCGGTATTAGGCTAATAAGCCTAATTAGCCTAATCTACCTAATTGCAGAAATGTATTGTTAAATTGCAATTTAAAATTCTGGTAATAATTTCAGTATCATTTTTTCATTCGGAATGTACCGTTTTAAGTCTTCCCCAATATTTGCCAATTTTGGTTCACAAAAAACAGACAATATAATTAGCCTAATTCCATTAAAAAATTGAAAACACCTCTAATGATTGGCCAGTTACTGAGTGAATCTGAGCGCGGATCGAATCAAAATTTTCCAAATGTGTAAATAGCAAAAGTTAATGATATTTAAATGTAATAATACCAGAATAAAATAGTCCAATTTATCAATATGGTCATTTGTTATTTTGGTTATGAAATATGAAACCTTACACCATGATGTATTCAGGGAATCTGGGATTGGACCCCCTCAAAGGCCTTCAGACCCAACTCGCCTTTGGCTCTTGGAATCTGAAAGCCATCTGGTGGCTTGAAAACGAAGGTACAAAGGAGGGAATGAAAGAATTTCGTACTGTGCTTTCGATGCGCTATTGTTAAACTTCTAATACTAATTCTGTTTATTGAATTGGACCTACCAATAGAACTTCAAACTGTGCTTTTGTAGAAGTCAATAGGCCAACACTTTGTTCTCAAACAATCTGAAATTTAGAAACCCAGTACACGGAATTTAAAGAAATTATTAAAGTTATTTGTGTTTTAAGAAACTGTATTAGAAGCTCCTATCAATTTGGAAACGTACAAAACAAAGGAAAGAACGAAATAATTCCGCACAGTGCTTGGGATGCACTATTGTTTCAAAAATGAATTTTATCAGAGTAACGGTATAATGCCATGTACTTTACATAGAGAGATTTGTAATCTTATTTTATTCAAGTGAATTAATTTTCTATGATTCTTTCCTGTTTACCTAATCAAGGTTATTCTAAATTTGTCTAAATTTGTTCTAAGAGAGAATTAGACTAATTATTAGCCTTGATAACAAATTGAGTTAAGAAAAACTAGTGTGCACACATTTTAATTTCTCAACCTGAAACCAGTCCATTTTAGGTTGCGGGTTGAGGAATTAAAATGCCTATACATTAGTATTTCTTAATTCAATTTCTTATCTAAGATTAGGCTAATTAGCCTAATTCTCTTAGAACAAATTAAGAAAAACACCCAATAAGATGACTACGGATTGTAGTAAAAATCACATGCTGTTTGAGCGATAATAAATCTCTTAATAAATTTTAAGTGAGCACGTTTTCTTGTCTTGTTTTCTTGTTTTTCGTTAAAAGTCTAAACGAAAATTCAGTCATCACAAAAGGCATAATTTTTTCTACTGTTAACAGTGTGAAATCCACAGTTTAACATGTGATAGCAGAACGCAGGAAAAACAGCTACCATTCAATGCCTTTTTTGCTGTTCACGATTTAAACATTAAAGAGTTTAACATTATATATTTTAACATTACACATTTTACATCAACTTGTACTGAAAATTGAATTCTAAAATCACCAGATTCCACCTCAGCAGCGAACGTCACATCCGTAACGTAATCTGGAGATTTCATTCGAGATATTTTCATAACTTCACATTATGGCTTAAGACAAGCGTAGACGTGTAACTTGGTTTCTCTAATGCTGTTTCAATAGCCACTGCTAAGAAGTCAGCATAAAACATTCAAGTTTTCTTGACACTATTGCCAAATCTACCGTGTTGCTATGCATGGAAAGAATACAATAGAGTTGATTCAGCAGTTTTTTAATTTATTTTCGTTGAGGCACTTTTCATCGTTTTTGTTACAGTTATTATTTCATCTCTAGTAGTAATTTTAATTATTTGAAAAAGTTTTAGTATTCAGAATTTGACTCAGGAAATCATCAACATTTTACTACGAGGATTTCACATTAAGTTCCTGATATGAAGCTGTGACATAGCCATGAGAATGTATCAGCACAGATTACGTATTCCAGGTTTTTCCTAATTTTGTTTGTATCAGATATGACAGATCTGTCAGATTAGTTGACATTGTAATTCATACAAGGTAGGTCATGTTTTGTTCGTAATTACAATTAAATCATGTATGACAACCAATATTTATAATAGGCAATATGTGTCGCATTTTTTTGTTAATTTGTGTCGAAATTATTAAAGCGGTCATATCTGACAGATCTGGTTAAGACCAAATTGGAAAAAACCTCGAATAAAAGGAATTAGAGGAGCTGCAGGATCTGCATGGATTTAAACATCAAAGTTTGTCTTCTTAAAATTGTGCAATCAATTTTTATTTTAAAAACAAAGTTGTTTTAACATTTGAGACACAAGACTTAACACCCATTCTACCATATTAGTTACTTCAGACCAACACCTGAGGTCAAGAATAACTCACCCACCTTCACTTTACTGAATTAAGAATTTGTATTCGTCAAAGTGATCACATGGTCAGGGGAAGAGGGTAGGTTAGAAAAGGTAGGTTAAAAGGTAGGTTAAAATGTATTTCATTTGCATCCAATGAATATTTTGTATTCTGATGAGACTTCGGGGAGACAAGGGGCTCCCATAAACAATAAAATAGTTATGTCATTTACAGGGCTTAATTTTGTTAAAGAAAGAAGAAACTAATTTAGACTAAATTGACCCATGTGCAAATGCTATAAAAATCTTTATGAAATTGAATTTGTTGGAGGAATAGTTATGTAAAACATAAATAACATAAATTCCGTAAATCATTTCCTTTCGTGAAATAACGCCCGGTGCCAGTAATTATATTATACTGCCTATTGCTTTGGGTAGTGACAGCAAAGACAACACCTGTAATCCCATCACAAACAGTTCGATATTTTCACCCACATTGATCAACTTCTACACATAACAATTGAACTCTTGGACTCTCAAACAAATTAGAACATTTTGTCTTAATAACATTCCAAAGTTAAAGGCTTAGAAATAGGACCAAAAGCTGTAGCTGTGTTGTGTGTTTGTGCATGTGCTTAAGTAAGTAAGTATTTATTATAAAGTTAATTGAACTTGATTTACCGCAGTTATCACCAGTTACGGTATCAGTTGCGGTTTACAACTTTCAACTTCCCAGCCAGGAACTCACCTGAGAACTTGCCCAACCTTGGTGCAAGTGTTCCCCAAGTGAGCCATCACCTACTGGTGATGGGATCAGGTGTCGCTCCACATGGCGCTATCTCTGCTGTCCCAAATAGGGCTGGTGCCAATTTTACACCTTGGTTTGGTGAGACTGTGATTTACTGAGACACTGCCCAATGTCTCTACCCTGTCCGGGACTAGAACCCGGGCCGCCTGCGCAGCAGCGCTTCACTCTAACCACTGCACTACGAGGCTCACTTAACTGAATATATTTGTTAGACTCAAAGAATGATTCTTCATTCACACCAGCGGATCTGGGAGAATGCACCCCTTAACAAACTCTGCATTTTGTATTAATTGAGACAAGCCGAATATGTATCCGAGACAAACTTTAATGATTTGATTTGATTTTGTTATTTTCCAGACGGACGATGCCGGTTGTGACGAGTAAGTTGAGTCCGGTTGAGATACTGGAAGGAGTATCGCTACCCGAGTTCATCCTGAGCAGAGCGAAACAACACGGCGACAAAACCGCTTTCGTGAGTTTATTTTACAGTCACGATTTATTCAGTTTAAATCTAGATCAGCAGGTCAGGGTCTACAGATCATTAGATAACTATCAAACCGTTAGCACGTTTGACTTAGTCACGCATCGCTGAGCATCTCACCACTGCGTCGGAAGTTCTAATCCCGGCTGATGCATGTGAGAGGAACCCAGCCATGCATGCTTGTACAGTGTATAGGTGGACAAGGCAGGTGTCGCAAAAGATTTCACCCTCAGGATCATTGCTTGCAAGCAAGTAAAAGTGCAGGTGAGAGATCTACCCTGGATTTAAAACCTATGGGGACAGCCACACAAAGTCTAAAACTGGGGTAATCAGTAGCCCCACAAATGGACCCTGAGGCAAAAATAACAAAAAAAAGAAGTTTGAATCAAGCAGTTTGGGACCTATTGAGGCTTTAGTTTGGAACAATAGAATTACACGCTGTTCACAGCAAGTTTTTTTGTTTTGAAAGGTTCCTAACTCACATGATTTTCCCAGACTATTTTTGCCGAGAGAACCTGATTTTATAATCACACCATGAAGTTTAAGGCACCACATCAATTGAATTTCATGCTTGTGAGACCTTAAACTTTTGATAGTAATTTTATGATCTGATGCTTGCAGATAGATGGCACCACAGGAGAGAAGTACACGTACAGACATGTGCGCCATCTGGTGAGGAATGTGGCTGGTGCGTTGTATCACGTGCACGGTGTCAGAAAGGTAAATTTAACTCAAAACCATCAAATGAGGTTTCTCAAGAATTCATCAAATCTTGACAGTTGCACAGCATGTAGCCGCACACTAATTAAACTTGCTCTTAACTTTCAGTCTGAAAATAAGTTCTCTGAGATGGACTACACTTTTATTGTTTTCCGAACTATTCCTGGTTTCTAATTTGAGGGAGATGTCTTGTGCTGCTGCATGTACAACTGCATCGAGTACGCCATCGTTATTTACGCGGTTCTGTCGCTAGGTGGAGTCATAACAACGTGTAATCCTACTTACACTGCGGGTAAGTTCATCATCAGTTCATCCTGCCGCCACTAGATGACCTTACCCATTATGTTTACTAGTTTTAGTGGAGGTTATGACCTACCCACCCAAGTTTTGTTTGTTTACATTTCTTTTCCACTTGGTTGGCTTGAATCCAATCTTTACAATAGTTGGTTACGGTACAGGACGAAAGGGCGGTCATTTTGCGCGCGGAAACAGGGCTAGACTGTGCTGCCACTTTCACTCGCCTAAACATGCTTGATAATATACGTGTCAATATCACAATCCATAAGCCTATCACACAAAGTCGTAGAGATAGTCCTGAAATGTTACAATTGCAATCTTGTGTTGTGTGTGAAATCTGACAATAAAACAGAAATATAAGGTCAGGTCAAGTATTTAAATATCTGTAAACATTGTCTGCATCATATGATTGACAAACAGTTACAGGAAACTGAAACTCTAATCCAATGAAATAATACAAAGACTTATGTGTATAATCAAGGAACAACAATGCAGATCCACCGAAAAAACACATTCGTATTGATGGTGGCACCATGAGCAGCTTTTGATGAATGATTAGAGGATTTGGGGTTGGGACGTGGATTATCATTCAATGCACTGCAACAGCTACAGTTCTGAAAAAATTCAGAACCTTTGGGAATAGGAAATTCCATGACTTGTCACTGACACCAAAAATGTATAGCGCGAAACAAATTTTCTGCTTGTGACTGAATCTTAATCCACAGATTCTATCACATTGTAGCCGAGCTAAGAACTCAGCTGGAAGATTCCGGAAGCAAGTTCATCCTGACGATGCCAGAAATAATTCATACCGTCAGAGATGCAAGTCAAGGCACACACGTGCAGGTAAGTCTGAAACAGAAGTACCATAAATGACCAGATCAAGAAATGCTCCATACAGCCAATGGAAATTGTATCTGGTCAATGGGCTCTCTCGTACCTGTAAACCTGTTGTTCTACGTGCCGTGCTAAGAGGCACATGATAGTCCATTGGCCAGTGCACGTACTTTGCAGGGGGTAAAATTTCCTTTCATTTCTTGATCTGCCCAGGTCGCAAGTCTTGCAATCAATATCATATATTCAGAGAATGAAATTCCTGTAAATTTTGGGATCGTATTCAGTAGGGAACAAAATGTATCTTACAAAGCGTGATTTTGGGCCTAAAATTATGTGATGGCGAGTTGGATTGCAATACTTAAGTATAGGACTTTTCCACTTTCATTCGCCTGTAGCAGCACCAGACGGGCGATAAATGCATTTCATACTGTGTACCCTACTGTACACCAAAAGCACAGAGTGGAATTATTTTGTTCTGTCTTTTCTTCTGTTTCCAAATTGATAGAAATAAAACGAACTGAAGGCAATACTTCATATCAAATATAAATAAAATAGTAGATAAGTAAAATAGGTCAACTCCTGAAAATTCCATGCTGTATGATGGATGGCCACGATAGCACAGTGTGACTGATTTGCCCATTGATAAATCATTCTGCAAACACCTTCGGGGATTTTTGAGCAAGAATGAGGTAACATCTTTGTTAAATCAACGTTTATTTCAGAAGTCCTTTGTGATTGGTCAGTCCCCAGGACTCGTATCATTTGAAACACTTTTGACCTACAAAGATCAAGCTGCCCCGGATGTACCCATTGACCCAAAGAATGACCTCGCTTTTCTACCTTACTCCAGTGGCACCACAGGTGAGATGTCAAAACTTATTGAGAAAAAGAAACTCCCTGAGATTGCAAAATGGGCTTTCTATCTGGTAGCACAAAATAGGCGGACCTACGTGTATTAACTTGTGGTATTCGTGTTAAACTTGTATTTAGCTTGATCCGGATAAATAACAAAAGCAATTGGTTTGCTTTAAACTGAGAAAAGATTGTACTTTATTTATTGCAAACATTTACATGTTGCTTCAAGGAAGTCTCAATCTAAACTGATTTGAAATTGAAGTTGTTTGTAACAGCTTGGGTAAGCTTGTGTGTGATTGACTGATAGGTTAATGGCTGCAGTTGCTGCAGGTGCACACACATACAAGCCTGTTGCAGCAGCAGTTACCGGGCTCAATCTAATGCAAGCCCAGATGTATTACAATTGCCACAAAAGCTCACTTGATATTGCCCACTTAAATGTCATTGCTTTTTGTTTTGTACGCTTTGTTCTTGTTTTTGTGGACCAAAGTCCTTTTTGGGGCCACTGGTACCCAATGTCCCAGACTAGGGGTGATCCTGCCTATTGGTTTCAACGCCAGGGTGGATCTATCGCTGGTGTGCTTGCTCACCTGTGTGCTATGATCCCCACTGTCACTTCTGCATCTGTTTCGGTTCGGTACACTGCACATACGTTTTAGCGAGCAGCCGGCCACATTTTTTACATACTTTTTCAAACTTAAACTCAATTGGTAACATGAAATATACAGTCTAACGATCTTTATATATTGGGATCGCCTAATTGGAGCGTTGGGGTAAGAAATGGTGGAATGGGGTGGGATGAGAGGCTGTGTTAAATATTCGAAGGTAGACAAAATTAAAAAATTATAACCCAACCTTTGTGTGAGTTATCTTTCAGGTAAATCATAATCTTACGGTGATTGGATCAGGTTTCAGCATACATTTCCATGCAAGACCATTCCATCATGTCTTCCCACATAGGGCTGGTACCAATTTAACACCTTGGTCTGGTGAGGCTGCGACTTGCCAAGATACAACACCTCCACTCTGTCGGGGGATCAAACCCGGATCACTAGCAGCGCAGTGCTTAAATTCAGGGATCAAATGCCACCATGCAGACACAAACATATCTCAGCGAGAAGACTACAGTACTCAAAATAGTTATCCGCTTAAATCCTTCAGTCCTTAGGCGTGGTGGAAAAGAACACGTGAGCGACGAAAACACACAAATGCTACACATCTAATAGAGGAAAACACACATAGGCTACACGTCTAACAGACGAAAACACACATAGGCTACACATCTAAAAGACGAAAACACAGATAGACCACACATCTAATAGACGAAAACGCACATAGGCCACACATCTAATAGACGAAAACACACATAGGCTACACATCTTATAGACAAAAAACACATAGGCTACGGTCAATAAGACACTATTCTATAACGTACATTGTTTATGTTGAAGATAAAATATCTGTGATTCTATACATGAGATTTACGAGCCCACATTCGGCGGAGATTCGGATAAATTTCTCTCCAGACGAGATTAAATCAAATCTGTGGATAAATTGTTCGCCACAGGAAATCAAACTGTGTAACAACCCATCTGCTGAATCAGCACATTGTGTAACACTCATCTGCTGAATCACCTAGTGTAACAACTCACCTGCCGAATCACCTAGTGTAAAAACCCATCTGCTGAATCACCTAGTGTAAATACTCACCTGCTGAATCACCTAGTGTAACAACTCACCTGCTGAATCAGCAAAGTGGAATGTATCAACCACAAGACGGAGAAGTGAAATGAAAGAAACACATAAGTTCTTGTTTGGAAACTTTCTGCCAATAACAAACCAATATTCCATCGATTTAACAAAGTTACATTACTATAAAGTTTTAAGTTACTCCGACGAGAAATCCATAAACCCGGTGAAAATGAAAGGAATTTAGGCCGTTGGAAGATTGCCCTCCAGCAGCACCATTGCCCCTAGCAGCCTGTCATTGTGTCAGGATTCAAAATCCTATCAAAAAACCCTACTAAGGGATTAAAACAAGGACTTTTCTTATTTTTTGCTGGTAACTTCACTGGACTAGGGAGTTATTTTCACCAAATTACCTGGACAAAGTATCTTTCAATAAGATTGATGAAAATGTAGATTTGTTACTCACCACAGAAACACCTTCATGTGCACTAAGTTATACTGTACTTACCTGAAAATGCAAGAAAAATACATTGATTGGAAAATGTCTCGCTAACATTAACATCACTTAAGAAAATTGCTATCAATTAAGTATTCTCATTTACAAAACAAATTACAGGCTGGACAATTGGTGTGCATTAAAACATTTCGAAATCTATTGTGCGTTAACTAATGCAGTTTATTTTCAGAAAATTCACGCTGTACTTTTATTCCATAAGAAGAATAGCGTTGAACTCTTAGTCTGAGATGTTCCTAAATTAACAAAAATGCAGCCAAAATAGACAATCACTAAATTCAACTGAAGCCAATTGCAAAGGAACATGAAAAAAATTGGTAATTTACGTTGGATTGCCTTCCTAATTTGGTTGATTGTATCTGCACGAAGGGAACCAGTAAGATAATGTGCCCTTAATTGTCCCTTGGGACCCGTAGAATCTAAAAACCTTCAGTCAGTTAACAATGGACAAATAATGTCCCTGAGGACCCGTAGAAAACCTTCAGTTGGTTAACAATGGACAAATATCCCTGAGGACCCGTAGAAGCTAAAAACCTTCAGTTGGTTAACAATGGACAAATAAGGTCTCTATAGACCCGTAGAAATAAACCTTCAGTCGGTTAACAATGGACAAATAGTGTGTTCTGTTTAGCCCTGCCTGGTTGGATAACGCTAAGTGACCTCTGTGATGCTGATTGTGTTTCAAATTGGATGGACAAATAAGCTTAAAGACTGCTGAGGAGGGAATTCCTCAGAGTTCCTGAAGAGTCTTTGGAGAGGCGAAGAGGTTGATCATGAATAATAAAATTAATCTTTTGGATTACATTGGGTTAACGAAATTTTCAAAGTGCGGCGATGGGAAAAAATAAAAATAAAAAGCCAAACAAAATAAATAAAATTGAAATTTATTTTGATCAACTTTCGACGGTTCCAATGCAACTTTATTTTGCTGTGCATAATGTGTTTTCATCCACCACAAGATTTTTTTAAAATCCTATTTTAAAGTGCGGTGGGCAATGTAATCCAAACCATTGAATAAAAAAAACGTAACAGAGTAGAATGCAGCATTCTGTGTGGTTCATCAGTCAATGTACGGAGCAATGTTACACAAAACTTATCAAAATTACCAAGTATCTTCCTGATGTTTATGAACATGTCTAACAATTGAGGCCCAAAATAAAATGTCGTTCAAAGGTGTCCCTTTGAGTGTATCCTTATATTTTGATGTTAATGGCTTAACCATCAAAGTTAAGTAATCGCAGCCTCGGTCATTATTTGGATGAATGCACATCATGTGGAAGGTAACCATGCAAGGCAACCGGAGCATGACTGAAATCCAAAACAGGAGTACCAGTGGCTCTAAAATGGTTGCATTGGATCTGGAAGTGACTGAGACGCTTCTCTCCATAAAAAAAGTTTACCAAATGGTATAAGAGTTCATTTCAAATTGTTGCCGCCTGATCAGGCAACTCAGTGGTGAGTTTGCTTTGTCCCAGTTAAACAACTCTAACACAAAAGGCATAACTTTTCGAAGTCGTCACTCCAGAGGTGAATGATGATATTATGACGTCAAATCCACGGAAACCAAAGCGTAAAAATATATTCAAAGAAAATTATACACTAGTCACCTGGTTTTGTAAACAACTCTTTTCCAATTCAAAGTGTTTAACTGAACTCAGAGTAGAATCCCCTGATCACAAACCTTCTGCTGCTGAGTCTAAGTAGGTTTATCTGACTTTAAGTTAAAACAGCGCATCTAAGCACTTAAGCTCCTCTAAGCTCATAGATAGGAGTTACTTATACGTAAAGCTGAATTGTCTTAAACTGGATAACTCCTACGCCTACGTCACCACAGAGATTTAATGTTGACGTAGTTATAAGTGTATCTTTTCATATTTTTCCTTAAAGTTAGCCTCCAATTATATCTGTGGGGCTCCTGTACAAGGGGGAGAGGGCAGATTTCATTCTTCTATTCTTGAGGCAAGAAGACACTGAAACAGAATGGGTCACTTTTCTTTTGAATGGGCACACAGAGGTCTAGCAGAGATACTAAGCAAATGATTCAAGTACACATGCTGTCCCTTATATAGGCCCACTGGAATGGCAAGGACCATATGACCAAATACAATGGACACCTTTTGCAATTAAGAACAATGTGAAATGTATTTGCTTCTTTTTGATGGGTTTTATTTTATTTTGTTCTTGTTCAAAATTCCGATTATTTACATTTAAACATCAGGTATCGATGTAAAATTGGTACCAGCCCTATGTATAGTAGGACACTTCACCACCATATTGAGGCCATATTGAGGGATAACTCTCAAGGTTGTTCTCAGCTGAATTCCTGTCTGATAAGTTAAAAGCTGCAGTTGGTGCAGTTCGAAATTAGCTGCATATCAAGAGTGAAATAACTTTAAGCATAGCCAGCTAAACATATCCTGTTTCTTATCTTCGTGATCACCTTCCATATTTTATCACATTCATTTAAGATCACTCACAAATCTCAGACAAATCCTTCTCTGTGTAGAATGAACACTCTGTGATTGATGAGTCTGTAACAAGTTAAATCAATATTTGAGAATTAGGAGCGGAATATTGATGCTCTCTTAGTGCAACATGAGTAAACCAGTCACAAGCTTTAAAACTACCAACAAAAGGATTTGTCAATGCTAGAGCTACTTTATTTCAGATTTTGTTTTTAAATATTAATATTGTGGATTTGGGTCAACTTTTGGGGCCACTGGTACCCTCTGTGTGGAACTTAGGATGATTGTGCCCATTTGTCTCTGGCGCGTGCATCATTTGTGCACCATGATCCAAGAGTCATTTTTGTTTTTCATCTGTTTTTACTCAATACAAGAATACACTATATATGGGTGTTAGCGGGCAGCAGCCCACACTTGGCACTTCAGAAACGTTAGTTAGTCGATTGTGAGCAAATTGGCACACTCCACAAAACATGAGAGATGATAGAATTGCGGGCATGTTCATAAATTCTACTCATTTCATCACTTTTTCATCACTGCTACTCCAAACTTTTTAACTTCCCAGCCAGGATCTCACCCGAGAACTAACCCAACCTTGGTATAAGTTCTACCTCAAGAGAACCGTCACCTACATACCCACATCCTGTCCTTCCACATAGGGTTGGTACCAGTTTTACCCCTCGGTTTGTTAAGGCTATCATTTACTGAGACACTGCCCAAAGTGCAGTGACCGAACTCAGGTCCCTAACACCATGCTGTGCTTCATGCTAACCACTACACTAACGGGCTCATAAACACATATTTAAGCACAGACAGACAGACACAAAACTATACCCACCGTTTCCATGTGACGTCCTGTAGTTCCCCACGAGGTCCATGGCGCCCATGTGCGCCAGTGCCGGATGTGACGTCACATGCACAGGACGTGACGTCATAGGTTTTGAACTGTTATCCATGTTTTTTCACTGCACTTATAATCCAAAGAAATAAATTATATCACCAAGATACAGTCCAACATTAGCTTTATTCCACATGTAAAGCTTGGTACAATACTCAATTAAATGGCCTTAATCCTTATTTGAAAATTGCTCTTCCATTTAAATGCTCGTACCACTCTGAACATATAACATGAGAAATGATGTAGAACTGAGCTATTCCAATAAAATTCAGCTTAAAAATTGTATCAAATCAGCAGGTGTAGAACTGAAAAGTCTTAAATCCATTTCAATTACATTTTATAAACAATGTCAGATTATTTGGCAGCAACACATGGGACAAGCGTCATTCAAAACATCAAAAGGCGTTAGTTAGATATATTCCAGGTACCTTCCTATCCACAAACTGATCTGATATCTTTTACACTTGCAGCAAATAATACTAGTATTATTTGGCACCAACATTCCAAACAATTACATGTCATGTCTGGTAAATCATCCAGACTAGATCCAGTTTATAATCTGCACATAAAGCAGCTGACACGAATCCGTCAATTTTTCACAAACTCATCATTTGGCTGCCTGATCAGGTAGCAATAAGACCAGTATTTAGCAACAACAGGCTGAAACAATAGTATTCCGCGTCTGGTAACTCAGGCAGACTGGATCCAGTTGATCCAGAATTATGATACAACAATCAGCTTTATTAGGTGTCTCTCAATCCGGTTACCAGCGCGTAAATACCACCGTTTGTTATTGCTGCTCACTTATCTGTTACATGAGTCATTGCAGTGCGAATTACTAGTTTCATTTTACACATTTGATGAGACTTGTTAGTTTGCTGATGCTATGACATCTGTGCAGTGAAGTGTAACACATGTCAATCAAGCATAAATACCACCATTTGTTAATGCTGATCACTTATCTCAGTTACATAGACCATTGCAGTACCAATTACACTTCTATTTTATCTGCTCTTCCCTTTTTTGTTTCACATGAACCATGAACGTTATGCCAGCTGGTTAATCTTTTCTGATTTCTGTGATTCACTGTAATTAGTTAACATGCACATAATGAGCACCTTCCCTAATGTCATCAATAATTCCTTAATGCTCTTCCTCCTGTCTTTGTTGTGACATTAACACACCATTACAGTGCGCATTACACGTTATGACAGCTGTAATTAGCTATCATAGACATAGTTCATTACTTGTTGTTCACTTGTTTCTGTTGTGACATTAACAAGTTTTCCTGCGCATGTAGGCCACATACGTTAATGTTTGTCTCTTACAGATCTATGTTGCAACTTCCACTGCTTTACAAACCATAACAGTACAAATTAATCGTTTTGTACGGTATGTCTCAGACTTGTGAATTTAGTTGACGTTCTGACAGTTGCAATGGTGCTGGATGTGTGATACATGATATCATGTACTCATTTTATCCATAGACACACAATCACTTTCACATAAAATTGTACTGTTTAGTTCAAATCAGTTAGCTGTGTTGATGTTTCCTCCTGGCATCTCCCATGTAGTAACCTGTACTGTAATGGCGCACATTAACCAAAACAGAAGAGCTGCCAAACCTGAGTACAGGATGAGAGGTTCTGTCCGTGGAAGCAGCTTTATCCGTCTTCAAATAGAGCTGTTCATTGCACTGATAACACACTCAATATCCATAGCATGTTTGTCTCCTTTACTGCCTGAAGGAATGGACTCTATGTGGTGAAGTTTCATTCAGATTGTTTTATCATGCTTCAGGAATGGAATGATGTCCGGTTTGTCGATGATATGTTGAATAATCAAATCAGTGTTGATCAGCCCCAGTGTTAAGATTCACAATCAACAATCCACTTCATTTTGTCAATATCAATTTACTAAAAAAATGGTATTTTTTGTTCAATTGACAAATGTCAGAATTAATGATACTAAAATGTCCATCAATTGACCAGTATTGCAATCAGAAATGCAATGATATCGAGTCTTCCAACACTCTGCGGTGCAGTAATGTTCAGTTCAGTGACATCTCAGCTAAGAAGATAACAATGCTCTTTTGACCATTTACATGGTATGAATACCATTTTATCCTGCAAACTTACGAATGTAAGTCCAATTGCGTTTCCTTTGAATTGCAAAGATATCACCTAATCTCAGTGACTCGCGGCGTTCCTGTTGATGTGCAAAATTGGTACCGGACAAAATGAAAATAGTATTCAACACAAACAATCAATCCTCGTGTCCTCACCCACTACATTGATCTGACAAGTAGACTAATTTAATTTTCTCCAAAGATTACAAAGTTGCAAAATTTTCAGCAGTGGTCTCCTAAACTGCTTTTAGTGGCTTTTTATCTCGAATTAGTGGGGTGCTAGATCCAAATGTTTACATTACATCTCCATATTCCGGAATTGATAACAAAAAGGAAAACAGTTCAATTCAAGGTCTCCCTTCCAAGATAGCAGCTTCCCTTCTGGATCTGGTAGATTGTAAAGTTCAAAACTTTAGTTTGTCTCTCTTTCTGCCAATCTATCTGCGCTTTGTTCTCAGACCGAAGATTTGCTTGGTCTCATCGTAACAACCTTATTACTGCTAAAGGTTACAGTCTTGTTCTCCTGTTAAACATTTGATAAAATCTAAAGCTGTCTGTACAGGGAGGAGAATCGGATTTGTTTCAGAGTTATTCCTTACTGGGGTAAAATCTTCTTTTAATTTTGGAACAATAGAATCTTTTATGCGCATCAATAGCACAGTAGAGAATTCTATTGTTCTCAGATGTTCCCAGTTATTTCACAAGCCAACCAATGATTTGGCTTTGAAACCCACAGGGAGAGTCACCGCAAGTCCAAAACAGAGGGTACCAGTAGCCCGATAAAATGAGCTTCAGTCCACAAAAACATTTTAAAAACCATGCTTTGGAAAACTTAGGCATCAAACCTTCAACAAAGGTTTACTAGAAGGATCTCAGCCGATGTTAAAATCTCCAATTATAGATCGCAGTAGGGTATAGTTGAATAAATGTATTGAAAAAGCTGCCTTCACTGACTCTCTGTAGATGTGACGCGTGGCCTGCGCGTCGCGCGGGTAAGAGCAAGGAGGGGATCTTTACCGAAATTTTAGGGCTACCGGTCAGCGCTGGAGCAGCATGCGTATGGCAGCAAGTGCTCAGTTAGCGACACCGGGGCCACAAAGTTAGGCTGCAGGTATCTGGACTGGCTCCTGCAGCAGTGCTATTTTTAGCATCCTGGCCTGGCTACCACCATGCACATGCACAGTGAGCCATGTGCATGGTGACATCACGTCAGGATGATGTCACATGCCAATGACGTCACCCACACATGAGTGCGTGCAGGTGATGCCCTTGGCAGGTACTATAAAACCATACCGCATCATTAGGCAGTGCACTTTTGCCCCCTGACTACTAATGAGTAAAGGTCAACGCCTTGCATAGTCAACACACTCTAACCTCTGGGTCCACGTGACCCACTGACGTTCAACTGATAAATATGTTTCTTCTCTTTCTTTCTGCCAGAGGCACACTGTTGCACCCTCAACTCTGTTTGTTTCATATCATTTGACTAGTGCATCCCAAGCATCGCTGCTGGGACAACGCTCTGGAGTAACCAAGCTGAACAAGATCAATGCCTTTTGACCAGACGAGGGCGCGAGTCGATCGCGTCGCAGAGACATCGGTGCCCACGTTTACACCTCGCGTTTACGCGCGTGAAATATATACCAGAATAGTTGATAAAAAATGTAGACGTACTTGGACCGAAACCCAAATATTGATTTGGATTGTTTCGTGCCGCTTCGTGTCATTTGTCATATGACTTCATCAAAACATATGATGGTAAAATGCTGTGTTTATAAAATGCATTCACGGAATCCAGTTTATTATGAGAGATTTTGAAGTTAATCTGACTAAGTTAATGATGTTAACAGAATATTTAACCGCAATGATGAATTAAAGTTCTAAATTAATGATCCAGTAACAAAAAGCACATATCATTTACAGCGAAAAATATTCCAGCGTTTAATTCAAAATTGATTTTAAGAGTAAATATTAAATTTCTTTAAAATTCACATGTATTTTAAGAAATTGTATGCTAAATTTTTAAATTCCTGAAAACTGAAAAAAATGTCAGAATTTCACCAAAAAACATAATCGAAATTTAACAGCAAAACATTTGTAAAGCATTACTTACTGAACTGCTTTAAATTTGTTTACCTTATGGCAACGCCGAGGTGGGTATTGAAAATGATATTTGAAAATTAACACTGATAAAGCGTTTATCAAAAAAGCGTTTATTCTTAATCACTCTTTGTCAACATCTTTATTTCAATGTGTCATTTATTTCAAATTCCGGGGCACAAATGAAAAAATTCGGTCAGTGCTTATCAATTGAACCGAACATGAAACCCTTTAAATTTGCATCCCACTAAATACGTTCAATAATGAAAAGTGATGTCTTCGGTTTTCATTTTATTTTCCCAAAAACTTATCAATACCACAAACTTAAGTACTTACCATGATGACTTCTTGCTCTGAGATGGTAAGTAATCCCATTTCTTTGTAGAGAATCTGTGAGTTTGCCGAGAAGTTAAATAGTTTGGCCAAAAGCATTCGTTTTCGTCTTAACACCTCACGCTGGTTCTTATCCATTGTTCTTGTTCACGTTTTAACTGGGTCAAACAATTCAACCGTGACGACAAACTCTCAAAGAAAATCTGTCAATTAACAACCTACTTTATTTGGTATGACCACTCTCTAGAAATCAAGCAGATCGTGAAATTACTATTAAAAGTTAACGTCTTAATTTCAATAACTCAGCATGAAAGTCAATTGAAAATTTCATGCTGAGTTATTGAAATTCGGATGTTAACTTTTGATAGTAATTTCACGATCTGGTCTTCCTTTTATGTCTTTGGGTAACTGTGAAAACAACTCAGATGATAAATCTTGTAACGTGAGTATCGTTTTTCATTCCCTTTTGGTTTCTTTCATATTGATACGGCTTCTATTTACAATATTTTAACCCGGAGTGATTAGTTGACAGAATTCCAAGCAGATGTCAG
>JBCAUI010097545.1:0-19174 GCA_038406195.1 Haplosyllis anthogorgicola
ATAGGGCATAGGTGCATATGTGTGTAAAATATGAAGTCTCTATGATCAATAGTGTGCTCAGGGTGACTGTGCACAGATGATGATGACAATGACGACGACGGACATTTCATGATTCTGTAGGCTCTTTGGCATTTATGCCAAATGAGCCAAAAAGCATCATGACTTTAAATTAAGATGCATTTTTATTCATGGTTCTGAAGCAACAGCTAGAGTTTTAATACCATATTTGTTTAATTTATGGCCCATGAATAAAAGACCAATTTTTAACCCTACTGCCTATGTGGCCGCTACGTATAGGAAAAAATATAACAAATTATGACCCAAATCCTCCTTTCTTTGTCAGTAATAATTCTTGTGAAGTGAAGAAATAGCCTCTAAAATATAATGGTAGTTGTTAAATGTTTGGGCGTGCCTTTATTTGGGCATGCCATGTAAATCCGACAAAAACGGTAGTCTCGTTTATGTGAAGATGTCAATAGATTTCTAACTGTTAATACCGCCTTCAATTACAGGTACCATGTAAATTTTATTACAGACGTATCAAGATCTCGTTTAAGCCTATGTGGGAGGATATTACAAGGAGGATTCCATCAGGAATCCAATCTAAAGTTACGATGTAGATGTTTGATAGCCTATTTGACGTTTAATTTGGCTTAATTCACTGCTTATTATTTTCTCAATTACAAAAGACTATTTTAAGGGTATGACCCATAACAGCATAACATAACAAGTACATACAGCGCATACAATAAGTGTTTTGTTTCCTTTTATCTCATATTACAAAGTCTACCTCTAAGGAAAACTTAAAACTTCACTTTCTAACAAAAGGAGACATGCTAACTTGAGCAATAAGGCTTTTTCATTGAATTATTTGAATTACATTTCCCGCCGCACTTTGAAATCTGAATTTAAAAAAAAAGAAAGAAAAAAAAGAACCAACAAAATTCTCATATTAGCTGAAACATGGTGTGCATGGCACTATTGGTGGTATCGATCAACTTTACAAGTAACAAGACAACTAGGAAAAATTCTTAATCTTCTTGACATATATGAAAACATGTAGTTTGGCTGTTTAGGGACTATGTTCAATTTGTATCCCCGATTGCCGCACTTTGAAAATCCTGCCAGTGCAATGTAATCCAAATATTTAAAAAAATAGCTTAATGTACAGTAAAACTTCCGCATCCGAATGCTTACCTTGAACATGGCGTACATAAGTTCGGCTGTAGGATCCACATTCTTAAGAACCAGCTTCAGAGGGAAAGCATTAGACGTAAAGTACGAACACGACTGAAATAAGAATTGATACATCAAAGCCTGAACTGTATTCAGGAAACACATAGTTACTCTTCTACTGAAAATTGAGAGAATCCTTGCAAAACCAGACACTACGAATACACGGTTTGGATTTCTTTGCCAGACATGGTGAACATTAGATAAACTAATTTTATTTGCCCGGGTTTTACCTTTGCATCGACTCCGGTAATTTCCATAGAAGGATTGATAGGCAGACGTATACTTTCATCTTGCTGCATGAATTCCCACATATTTTCTAATTCTCGCTGCAAGACGGCCTGAAAATAGAAAGTGGTGTTCCTAGTGATACACAATGAGAAGCGGACTAAATAAACTGTAGTGAAAAGCGACTTAACACTTTGGAACATCCACTTTGCAAAAAAATTCTAAATTAAAGACTAATTAAAGATTAGCACACGTTGACAAAAGAAATTAAAATGAGCCCATCAAAATCAACATCTGTTGGTGAAAAACTGAACTAGAATGGCATATAGTTTGACATCCAACTGATTCACAAACTGCAATCTCCCGAGTCCAACTGATTTCGTTGTAATGAACGGCACCGCGAGTACCGTAAATGCTCAAAACATGGCGCATGCGCGATCAACATATTTTTAGGTGTGTGCCTCAATTAAAAAACAGTGGGGACCAATATCAATCAATTGTTTTGCCAACTTCATTGTAGTTTTGGGAATAAAATTACCCTTTCTAAACTTCTGAAACTGTTGAAGGGGCACACAGGGCAGGGAGAAAGACCTCTACCAATATATTAGTAGCATAAAGTGCTGAAGTTAGGAGTAGAAAAAATTCCACAGATCTGCTGAAAAAGGGGGTGCGCCATAAAAAGGGCATACGCCATGTTTTGAGCATTTACGGTATTTAGCAAATCGCGATAAAATCGTGACATAATGACATAGCTTCTGCCTCATTAGTTCTCTGTCAGACTACATGGCAATAATGATAGACAAATAACTGAGACAACGTAATGTAACACGGTTACATGCTTCTTATTTGTAAGGTATCTTCTGACGGAAAAACAAGTACGATTCATGAAAGAGGCTTAATGAGGGAAAGACAGATGCCTGTCATTAGAAAAGCTGTTCTTTAAGGCGTGCATGTTCTAAATAAAATGTGCAACAAATGGCCATGTTTTAAGGTTTTGCGCTTGTGGTTGATTTGCTTTGTATCACACCTATTTGGCACCATCACAGTCCCTTCTCCAGGACCAACACGTAATCATTTTGTGGGGCTACTGGTTCCCCTGTTGAGGACATGGAATGACTTTGGGTTTAAATTTTTATCGAGTCATCTCTGATAGACGCCCCCGGGATCTCATGCACTTTTTCCACGAAATGGTGACTCAAACCACACACCTCTTGATTAAGACCTTTTTTACTGTGTGTGTGTGTGTGTGTGTGTGTGTGTGTGTGTCTTGTCTGTCTTGTCTGTCTGTGCTGTAACTTTTGACCAAGAAACTTCACTTTTGGTATGATGGTACATCTTCATAATATCTTGGTCAAATTTGAGTATCAAGGTCATTGAGTCAAGTTCAAGGTCACTGCAATAAAGTGTCCAAATTTTTAGTGTTATCTACTAATATGTTATGATGTTTAAGGCAAGTAAATGGGGCCAAGGTCAAAATATAGGTCAAGGTCCTTTTAAGGTCAAGGTCATTTGAAGGTCAAATTTTTTAGATTTTTGTAATTTTTTCATGTTTTAGTAACTATTTTTATTTTAGTTACTATTTGCGTCTTAATGACAATTTGCAAACCAGGCAGTTCGGTCTTTGATTGGAAGGCATTCTTGTTTTTTAATCATTTGGATTACATTGCACTGGCAGGATTTTCAAAGTGCGGTGATCGCAAAAATAAAAAAATAAAAAAAAGAACTTGGTCCCCAAAAAGCCAAACTGTTTATAAATTTCCCTGAACATTTCATGACGAATCTCGTTATGATGGAAAAAATCTTGCTGTGCGCATCATGTTTCAACCACAAAAGAGGGGGTTTTTTTCTTTTCTTTTCTTTTTTTTTTTTTGAAATTCTGATTTCAAAGTTGATGGAAAAATCTTGCCGTGCGCATCATGTTTCAACCATAAATGAGTTTTTCTTCTTTTTTTTTTTTGAAATTGTAATTTCAAAGTACGGTGAAAACTGTAACCCAAACGTGAAATGCGGCGTTTCACCCCCACCAAACTCATATTCTTATTAGATTTTGGGAACGGTTGTAATTTAGGAAAACTACAGTTATTGTCTATCTGCAGTTCTAATTTTAATGATATGCTTTAAAACAGACTAGGGAAAAGGGCGGACTAAAGTATAAAAGTATCTCCTCTTAGGACACGCAAGTGCAGTTGGATGAAGATGTAGTTTTCAGTTCAACTGCAGATATGTAAGGTAATTACGTACATCGTAAACAGCAGACCAAAATTTCCTTTTCTCAGCTGGACACTCAACTTGATTTTTTTGCTCCACATCATATTTGCTCTTACAAGTACTGCACACAGCAGGGCGAAACAAAAGATACAATGAAAGGAGACTTGTAACTATGACAATTAGAACAAATTACTCTTATTCTGTTTCTCTTTTTGTGTAAAGAAATTGGTAGGTAGTTGTCATTTACTCCGCAATAAACGTTTGGTCGTGGCTCGAGTTTCAGCAGCTTCATCGTCGACACTCTTTATTTACATCAATGCATTTTTACGGTAGCTTCACTTTTCTGCTCAACCACAAAGTGGATTAGACGATGTCAATTCCAAATAAGGTTCAAGTATCCTTCAGTGTTAATCCTTGAAGACAGCCATGCAAAAATTTTTTAGTGGAAGTTTACGCCAGTAGATACGGCATTTGACACTGCATGAACGAGCAGAACCTGTTATTAACAAGGAACTTATTTCGAAGCAACTTTGTAACACTTAGATCACGACCGGAACGGATAATTCTTGATATTTATATATGGAATAATATTGGTTAAAAATAGATCCAAAGATGGATTACATATTCAGTGTATTCTTGTGGATTTACATCCTCTTTCAGATTATACAGAGCCTGGAGAACGAATGTAGAGACAGAGATGTGAAAGTTGCCTTACAAAGTTGTGATCCCATACTGTCGAAAATCAGTACTTTCATTTTGCAGACCCCAAGTAACGGTACTTACACTGAAGCCTGCAGGTGAGTTCACAATTTGAACTTGAATAGTATTAATACAATAGTGCATTAAGAATGTTTTTTGCATATGGCACAAAAGTCCTCCGGCGCCTTGTTTGAAAACACGCCAAACTGTGGCTGCAGAAACTGGACTAATAATAATGGCCATGGCCAAGACAGCAGATGATGGGTCAGTTTTTATAAAACATCCTACGATGGAGTCTTGTCCAATTTTTCTTTGTCGAATGGCATTAACATCTGCCCATCCTGACATGTTGAACTGCATTACCCAGACCCGTAATGTGTGTTATGGATCATCCACTTATCAGTGTGCCTTCTAGCAATCTTGTTGCTCACTGTAAGTCAGATGATTTATTTTGTTTTCAATCTGCAAAGCTTGCGCGACTGCGCTAAAACCTAATGGGCTCACGGCAGTCAACGTATTAGACCCTACTATTGTTTTAAATACTTATTAGTAAGACATTTGTTAAAATATCGTTTAAGAACCACTAGATTTTAAATAAAAATACGACTAACTGCTGACAGGTAGGTTTCAGCAAAAATGGAACCATGAGTTGATTATCCTGCATCACACACAAACACCATCACTGGTACCAATTTTACACATTGGTAATGTATTCGAACTCGGAACCTTTAAGTTAGTGGGAAAACTGATTGAGCCATCACGCCAATACGAAAGATTCTCCTCTTCTCACACCTAAATAAACCTAATCAATTCTCCTAACGATTAGTGGTTTTTTTTATACCAACCTAATCCCGAACTTTACATATTCCGGCGTATAAGCTTCTTCATGGTTGCCACGCTCCAAGTGAAATCAAATTCCCTGTGTTTCCGATATTTTCCCTGTGGTAACTATATTTTATGCATTCATAATTGCAACTTCAAAGCAATATTTTGCATGTTATTAATGCTTTCATTTTACACAGGGACATAGAGCATACACTACAAATGGCATGTATAACATGCATGGAAGCACAGTAAACATTGAAATAATGGTTAAAGTGAGTGGGAAAAAATGTTTACTAATGAAAACATGCCAAGTGAAGAGAGGCTGAAAAAAATTTAGGATATGTAAGCCGATAAAAAGGAAATTTTTAAGGAAAAATTTAGAAAATTCCCTGTGTTTTCAAAAAAGTTCCCTGTGTTTTTTCCAAATTCCCTGTGTTTTCCCTGTCTGGAAAAATTGATAGTCAAATTCCCTGTTTCCCCTGTGTTGTGGCAACCATGTTCGAATAGTGATATACCAGCCAGGCTTTTACATACTGCTTTTGAAATTCATTCTTTCTTCAGTATTTTGTAAAGCGTTATGCTAAAAGAAATAAAAAAACACCTCCATAAATTAAGGCTGTAATTAAAGTATCGCAAACACTATACACATACGGTCGTCTGACTAGCTTTGTCGGGTTTTGTGTTATGTAGTTGTGCAGATAGAAGTCGGTCGGCAGCTCCCAGATGTTGGGCAGTCCCTCTCGAGGTTCAAACACCCCGAGAAACAGGTTGAGGGCGCTCTGCTTCTCCGAATCTAAAACACAGAAAATCAAATGCAACGTCAGGTGTATATAATGTAGAGTACTACTTTTTTAAAACGGGGGGACATTTTGTAACACCGTCCAAATTTAAAGGGGATCACTTTGGGCATAAGAAAATACAACACAAAATTTTAAAATATATTGTAATTTTACGTTTTCTCATGTTAACATGTTAATAGTTGAAAATCAGTCTGAATGTGTTGGGCATAATTTTGATGCACCACATGAGTGCACACCCCTGATTTCTGGGGGTCACTGGGTACATTGAGTGCACTTTTGGAGCAGGTAACGGAAACGCTGGGAATGGTACCGTTACGAATCTATGACGTTGTAACAGTCTCAGCTACGCGCCGGTCTCAACTATGCACCGGTAAATAGTTGAAATCTGCATAGAAATTGTCGAAAGTTATTTTTCACATACTTTGTGTTGGCGTCACCTTACATTTCTCCAAAATGAATAAATATGGTTTGCAAATGTCATGTAGTAATAATTGTAGATAAATGAACATAAAAAATAAAAACGTAAATTTATTTATTTACAAAAGTGTCATGTAGTAAATATAATCATAGACAAATAAATTTATTCATAATATATCTTTTTTTTTAATCTTTTTTCTTAAATCTTATCATTAAATTTAAATAAGTCAATCAAATTTTTATTTAAAAAAAACTAATTATTTAAAAGAAGTCATTAATTTAATAAATAAATTGAGTGATTTAAATTTAATATTTAAAAAGAAAAAGATGTACATCATTCAATAATAGTGATGTACAATAAATAGATAATTTTCTAAATAAATAAATTTAGAAACATGATTATTTTTTTATTTATCAACAATTATTACCACATGTCATTTGTAACTATTATTAAATTTAAATCAATCAATTCATTTATTTAAATAAATTACTTTTTGGCTCATTTGGCATAGTTGCCAAAGAGCCTATAGAATCATGAATTGTCCGTCGACTGTCGTCGTTGGCGTTGTCTGTGCACACTCATCCTGAACACACTACTGATCACAGAGACTTAATATCTTACACACATATGCACCTATGTCCTGTCTCAAAGCCTAGCAAAAATTATGTTGCTGTGACCATTTTTCTCAAATTGGCAGCCATATTTGCTTTTTTCTTTGAACCTTTCTCCTGGACATAAAATTGATGATAGAAACTTTATATTTGGCAGCCCTATGCATCTATATATATACCCTCTTTATTTCCTGTAAATTGTATTGATACCACCAATATTTCCAGTTTGGCAGCCATATTTGGTTTTTTTCATCGGCCACTTATTTGGGATTTAATCTTACACACTTTATTTGCATCCATATGATATTGTAACCTATATGTTGTCTTAGTTTATGATAATGCCAAATGAGCTAAGGTCCATCTGGACCTATTTTTATAATAAAAATCGCGGGCGATTAATCTTTGTAAAGGTGCATTTATATTGACTGATTTTGAGGCCGATTATCAGAGGAATTTTTATATAATAAATATAGAATAGTAATTATCTGTCATATATCATTAGTTCAAATTGCAAAGAAACACTTTACAAGATGTAAATTATTTAATTCTATTGAGTGGAATTACACGTACACACGCACTTCAGCCCCTCTAATTACAGTTAGGCCCGGTTACTTCGAGCGTGACTGCCACAAGTTTTTAACAATCTCGAGTTTATTTTGCCAGTTCAAAATAAAGGCATTACAAATTGCTTCTTCGAGTTTCTATCTACCTCGAGGTTTTTCACCGGGTTTTTCAAGCTCGAAATAAGCGGGACCAACTCTGTACGAATTGTTTGTAAAACAAGTGAATTCGTTGAAAATGGACGAAGAGCCAATCCCCCTCCAAAGACGCTAATGTAACAGGGTAAATGTCATTTCATTGTGTCAGGCGGCAAATATGAAAAATGTACGGTTATGATATGTGTTCTTGTAGTAGTATTTTACGATACAAAACAAAAAAGATACAAAAAATCGTGTTCAATTAAACAACTTTATGGTTTATTTTCCACAAACTATAAGTTTATATTGCTGTAATTAATGCTAATGTAGCATTCATATTTGTACAATAAAGAAAATATATATTATTTGTAGCCGACAGCGGAATCACGTTTTGGATTCGAATGTTTTCAGTGACTGAACACAATCAGTGAGTTTATTTAAAGCGTCTACTATTGTATCCATTCTCGTAGATAGTTGTGTAATATCGGCTTTAATATCTTTTATATTTTGTTCCACTTTGTCTTCCTTCGCTTCTTGGTTAAAATATCCACTTCTTTAAAAACAATTAAAACACAACACAAAGGTTAAGCTGGGATTAGTAGCTGAAGGTTAAAAGTCTTGTCGTTGCTCCCAAAAGTAGTACTTATATTTGTACAAATAGTTCCATATATAACTGTTAAATTTATATTGTGAAATGTGATACTGTTACATAAATAATGCATTGATTGCTACTAAAGGGAAGAATATTAATATTTGTTTTAAGTGCGGCACACATTGTATATTTGGGTCTTTATAAGATCAACTTCAGAACTTTGTTTACCTGACATCTTTTGTCGGAGATAGTTCACCCTTTGTGTTGTGAAATGATCCAGATGTAGTGGCTAATTCTTTTATGTCCGCCAACTCAGACGAAATGAATATTAATCTGAATCATGTAAATGTAATTGCATGTAAGAAAAAAGTTATTTAGTATCAACATGAAAATGTGACATAGTTACTACAGGGAAAACTAAACAGGTTCTACCGTTCTCCATGTTGATCCAATGCATTGACCAAAGAATAATCGCCCTTTTCTTGTGAACGCTTGTATCTTTTGAATGCTCTTTCCTCTAGATTATCATCTCGTATGAATTTTTGTTGCCCTAAAGAAATTAAATGTAGGTGAAATGATGGATGTTATTGCAGGTTATGTTGTTATTTTCATTTTATGTGTTTGTTATTCTTTACCTTAACCAAATGTTATTTTGTTTGAAGACAGGCGTATCAGTGCTTACAAAAATGGTTGGAATATTGTTTGTTATATTCTTTCTGTTGCGCTGATGTTGGTCTTTTCCTTCCAGTGATACATTTGCACATTTGGTGTAGCCTTTTGACTATCCAGATGATAATGTTAGTCAGATGGCAGAGTATATTGAGTGGAACGGGTAGCCACGATAAATGGTAGTATTCGTAGACTAAATCGTATATATGGTACTGCCAGATGATCTTAGCTTGTGTATTGATCTGCTCGAATGATGCACTGAAAACACAGAAGAAAAGTTGTTGATCCGACATCAAAATGTACTTTTGAGGACAAAAGGTTTGGAAAAACAAGGCATACGTAACAGAATCGAAAGTAATAACTGGATTGGTTAATTTCTGTTATTGTGCGCGAATCTAATTTTATTATCACAGAAATGTAGCTACCTGAAGATAGCAATGAGTAAATTTAGAAGAAGAATATTTGTGATGAGCATGAAAATTGCCAGCATAAGTGGTACAATCCATTGGTGGCAATATTCGTATTTGTCTGGAAACTTCATGGCGAGATCCCAACTTGTTGTGCAGTTATTCATGTCTCCAGCAACAGGCCAACCTGTATGTTTTGAATAGATCCTTGAATAAAACAGAGGGGGAAATAAGAGTTTGGGCCAGTAGTAATGTTCGCAAGTCTTGATCTGTTGGAAATCACAAGCCCAAGGTGATATGTAAACAATTCCTGATTGCTGCTACCATTACAGGTTCATAGATATTACATAATACCATACAGAGTAATGTTCCGATATTGGTCACGTTACCTAGTCCATCTTCTCCAACAAATAGTTCACCATACATCTGCCAATATGATCTCCATAGAACTCCGACAAGTGTATACCAGGATGTCGGTTGCTGTGGGTCCAGCAGTGCTTGGAAACCCACCCCAAAACTCACAATAAAAACGGACAGGATGACTATGAAGTAAAATAAGTCTCTCAGCTGTAAGGTAAAAACACATCAGAAATTAGCATTATACATCTTAAGAATACCGAACTAGTTTCTAATGTTGGCAACATATAGGGCTTGAGGCCGGTAGGTGCATGTGGCTGGGTTGGGCTTTGTACGTGCGTTTTGTAAAGTTCGTGATTAGTATAGCTGAAATTTTGGTCAGTGTTGTAGGTATTATATTCTAGAAAGTTTGTAATGTGTTGAATGTTGTTTGCAATACGTGTCGATTGCAGCCGTAGTTATCTTGTGTGGTTTCATCCTTACCAGAGCGGCGATCGTAATGATTCTTGGTCCGATATTCTGCACAATGTAACCGTATCTGAGAATCCTGAAGTAAAAGATGATCCCCGACACGACAAAACATATCCGCACCACGCCAAAGTGAGCAAGTGGAAGTGTAAAATAAAGGGTCACCGATATGTAGAAGAACGAGAGTATCAAAGCATCGTACACGTTCCACCGGTCACTCAACCATTCAGAAACCTGGAATGGAGAATTCCAAAGCTCGATTTTTTGTGCATATTCCCTAGAAGGAAATCATTTTATTACCAAATTTGTAAATACGAAAATGGAATAATCAAAAATACCTTGTAAAAATGAAATACAAAATTTATCCTCTCTTGCAACCCCCATACGTCGCTCCATGCTGGGAAAGTTCTCCAGTCTAAGTCTAACAATGGACCACTTGATCGATGTGAGAAAACCTTCAATAAGTCATGAAATTGTTTTTGATTAGAATACCCTGTGAGGGGGAAACGTGAAGCAAACGTGCAATCAAACGGAATAAAATGTAGTACCTGTTTCATTTCCTCCATGGAAAATCCAATAACCCACACAAATATTATCCAGTTTTGGACCGGTATATTACTGATGGTGGTGAACGGCTCTAGTTTTGAAATCAGGCTGTCTGTATACAGCCCCAAGAATACCAGATAACTGCACTGAAAGAAGAATTTTTAAATTTATGTCAGCATTTGCTGATAAAAGGCTGGATTCTTTACTCGATAAGATTATCATACCAATGTGTGCGACTGTACGAAATACCAACCAGATTGAAAAGAAATGTACTGATGGGCGCTGTGTAGTAACTGTGAATGACAAAGAAGGCGTACTTCAGCCTCCACAGATAACCGGTTTGCTTATTGTCTTTGTCATCTATCCCCTCTGACTCATTCCTGCAGAAAAATGTGCATTTAATGTATTGTCACCGGCGTTTAGGCTCTTTTGGCACAAATTGCATGCCGAACAGTTTGTACAATCCAGATTTGTTTCTGCTGTTATTGTCGTTACTGATGTCCCGATCCCCCAGCAAGATAAGAGAGAGCATTGATATCTATTTCGAAGTGAATCCATGTTTGTCCCAATATTACTGTTTGATCATACATACCTCATATTTTGTACGCTTATAATTAATATCTTCTTTCGCTTTTGAAATGTCGATTTATTTGGTTCAAATAAGTTTTAGCCATTTGCTTAAATAAGTGTATTGCAAGGTTTCACTTACTCTATTGATGTCAACCTATATGTGGCATTCGTGGTACTATCCACTCCAAACACCTGAGAATCGGGATCCTGTCCTTTGAACTGGTGCAAGTACTCCTTGTGAGTACCAAATGCCAAACTTTCCATGTCAAAAATGATGAACGGTAAATTGATGAATGGAAATAGCGCAAAGAGTGGGAAAATCTATAAATGGAAGAAAGAAATTTCGTTTTGTTGTAAATGTCCGTTGTCAGTGTGAATTGTGTGGTGCTTGGATTAACATATGTTGCCTAGGAGAATGTATACTTACAGTCCACATCGGTGAGTCCATATCCATGTTCTTCCTCCACACCAGATTGAGGTATGTCTGGCAGGAAGCATGTCCCATAAATCTAAAACAGGTTTAAAAAAAAAAAAGTTAGACCATTTTCTAGTGCTGACTAAATATTGCCAATTGTATAATTCAGTTTGTTTTGTTGTTTTGTTAGGCTACAACAAGTTTATTTTAATATTTTAAATTGGTTCACATATTTGGAACTATGAACACTTATTACTTCATTGCTCTTGCTTGATCTGCTATGGACAGGGGTGTGACGAATCTACCCCAGTAGAACGGAAGGGCCGACACTAAACTAGCGTAAGCTTCTCTTTTGTTTAGTTGGTACAGATTGGAGAGAGTGTGGATGGCTACATCTTGAAAGTATCTGCAAAGAAATGAAATTATGTACTTTTGATTCACCCAATAACGCTTAAATTTTATGTACTATATGTGCAAGAGGATATTTAAGCATTCTATCAGATAGACAGTACTTGTAAGCGTTGGTCTCATGCTTATAAAATGAGTAGAGCATATCTTACTCTGCAGTTGCTCCCAGAGTAGTGTGTAATTCTAACTCATTAAGTCTCTCGGCTGTTTCTGCCAAATTTGTAAATAACTGGAACGCTATTAAAGCTGCACCTGTACAAAGACTCAATTTACTTGTATGCGTACTTGGCATGAGGGATGTAAATGAATTATTCAAATTCAAAGGGCACTTTCTTTTATATACAAATGAGGTATCCATGTCTCGCCAAGGTATGCATATCAAATGATCTGTATTGATTTTGATATTTCTTGTCAAGTACCATGACACTGTTAGCATCAGCATTTTAGTCCTTAACATTTGTATTGTCACAAGACACTACTGTCGATAGGGAAGTGACCTCACCTATTTTGCAACTAGATTCATAGATGAACAGTTCGACAACTTCCTTTTGGTTTGCGAGAACTGCCCATAAGAATAAGTGCCACACTGCTTCTTCTCGTGAAAACACATCGGTATCCTTTTCAGCTTTACCGCTCACTGCAAGAGAGCAGAGCAATTAGAAAGTTCCATGAATATATTTTGGTTGTTAAATAAATAAATATTTTGTTATTCTCATAATCTTTTGTACCTTTAGTGAACTTTTCTTCTTGGTAGAGCAACCTGTATTTGTTTCCTATCAGTTCGTGTATAATTCTTCCCACTTGAGGTAAAAGTTGTTTTTCTCCCAACAGCTTAAAAGTAACAATGAAACATTCATCAAATGATGCGGAAAATGTAGATTTCAGGAATTTCCAACATACATGAAGGTTATTAAAGAAGTTGTGGACGAGTGGTCAGAGTTGTGTCCTTGTGTCTTGGCACTGTCATTAAGCTCAAGCGTGATATGTGTAATACACGTGAATTCCAAGTTGTTAGTCAGAAGTGTGTCTGACTTTTTGAAATCCTTTATGGTATTTGTGCACATTTAATCCAATTACGGGCCTTTATGTAAATCAGGTGATTTGGACGCAGGTGCTTCTCCTTTTACAGAATGCTAATATAACGCATGATATAACTGGCGAAGTAAAAATATATTACATATATAAAGATTACACTTACATATTTGCCATCAGTTCGCCTTCTCGTAATTGAACGCAGTATTTTGGACATTATATGGTTGTCCTTAAGCTAAAAGAATTTAAATATTGGTCATTGATCATGATGGAACATTGAATTCCGTGTAATAGAAAAACTTTGCCTTGAACGCCATATTATATCGAATGCTCAAGAGAGATAATCAGTGATAACTAACATTTTCTCGGTGAAGACCATACAGACGCTCTACTGTCAGGAAGTTTCCAAAATGCAGATGACTACCATAATCTTGGTCCAGAAGCAAACCGGTAAACTGTTGTCTTCCAGATTTCAACGACAGATAAAGTACACTCTGCAATTTAAAATACATTTTAGAAATATGCCCCCCTTAACTTCGACTTGATGTGTATTGTTACAATTGTTGTGTAGGCCTGCATCGTATGTACCTGTATCATACTTTCTTGTTCCTTAAGTTCATCGTGTCTACTTTCTATGAAGATGGCCTCTTCGGCGACATCGCATCTGTCCATAGCAAGGGTCAGGTTCAGTTGAACTGCTATGTCTGTGTGAGCTGGAGTAACACAAAGGACAGTTTTCATTCATGAAAACATTACAGATGAAATTTGCAATGGACTCTTACCACAACGTCCAATGTGTAGCGATCGTAGAGTGTTGTACCAAATATATCGCATGCAATTGGTGATTTTAGATAGGCAGTAGTTATATTTCTCTTCCAACACTACACTGAGGGTAAAAAATTATCACTGTTCCATAACTTACAAAAGATTGCTTCCAAAATAGCCTTGTCCAAGTCATTGATGTCGCCATCCTCGATGCCAAACACTTTAATCCAGGATCGGCCCTGTAAGATTCTTCTGATGAGACCTTCCTCCTCTGGAGTGGATATGAGTCCATCTCTTTTGAATCGGGCAAGATAATCCTGCAATGTGGCCTCTTCTTCTATACTCCAGCGTCCTTTCCTTAAGTGCCTGTCAGTTAACATTTATTTGAACTACATCAATCAAAGAAACAGGAATTACAGTATTTTGTGTACAAATAAGTCAGCAAGCCTGTAAGGTATACTCACAGTGGATGTTTAGAATCGAACGCATGGTAGATATCGGCAAGAAGTTCGGGAATGGGACCGCTTTCGTTCACAATGACGACAGCGATACCGGACTCAACGCAGTCCGCTACTTTTTCAAGCGTAAATTTGTCTCCTCCAACCACAAGAACGATGACAGGAGTTTTAACATCTGTGAGTGAAAAGTTTCTCGTTATTAAACATGTCAACTTTCTTCCGTGCTGTATTGGTTTAATTATATGTAAATGTAGTAATTTTCTGCCTTACCTGTGGCTCCATGTATTGTCAGTGATTTTGCATGAGCAATATATTTTTCAAGTTGAGTTCTTAATTTCGGTTCAGATCGGTATTGGCCTCTCTTTCCATCGTCTGTGAACAGGTAACAAGTGTGGTGAGGATCCAGAGAATTCGGCAAATATCTGGTGTCCGTTATATTCTGATCAACAAGTTGTTCATCACGATCTGAAGTTTTCTCAGGTGTTCCATTTTGCAACAAGGGTGTTTTGTCCTTTTCACCGAGACGAAAGGTGTCCTCAAGATTAGTCCAGCCTTCGTTTTGTAAAGCATCTCCGTCCACATCTTTGAAGTTGTCACCAGCCCACGTCTGGTACAGATACTCGGCGTACTCATTGCCAACCTGAAAGTATGTATCCTGACTAATTTCTGAAGCAAAAATAAATTATTGACGTCTGCGTCGTACGCATTGAGAAGGAATACTGCTTACTTACCCAAATGCCATAAAGTGGTTTTCTGTCTGCAAGAATGCCCCATGGAGTGACAGCAATTAATGGTAAATCAAGATTCTCATCTCCCCATTCAGTCTTTTCTAGATCCTCTTGGAATATGTCTCCAATTTCTCGAGATGATCCAGCATAAAGTCCTTCAGTGATAATCCACGCAGCTGTTTAAGGGAAGAGATATGTTTGCGTGAACTGCCATCGTGCAAAATGTTCAATGTTTACAAGCCTTTCTGCAACAGTGGTTGAAATATGCAATTTCAAAAACTTACATGTTGTGGCAGCCGTCTTTATAAGACCTTCTCTAAAGTTTCTGTGTAGTCTAGGTTTCTTTGTAAGATTAGTAACATCTCCTCCTGTGATTGATAACACCATATTTGGAGCTTTCAGTTTCCAGTGTGTTGTCAAGAGTTTCCACACAGAAGCTATATCAGTGCCCACATCACCCAGTCGAGCATATTTTCTCTGCAACATTAAAGTTAAAGAGTAAAAGTTAAAGGTTCGCCAATACCGCGCACAGGTACAATACTAATTATCCACATAATGTATGTATCCATTACCATTCCGCAAGGAGCCTCCAAGAAATTATCATGACTGGGTATCTCAAGATTTCCAAAACATAGTGTTGGTAACCTTTCAGTATTTTTCTCTGGAGTCCAGTCACTGGATACGGAGTTAACAATCGCTTCTGTAATATGTTGTTCTTTGTACATTCCACAAACGCAAACTTCACTAAGGTGTAGAAAAAATTGATTATTTATAGTGAAAATCAATGCATGTTATTTTGTATCCTGTGCGTGTTTGTGCTTCACGAAAAGTTGTTGATTGTAACCATTGATTATCACAGCAGCAAAAACGACAAACTAATCAAATTTTGTGTATGTACACTACGATTAGTACCTGGTGCTCCAAAACTCATTCTTGTCATCTTTGCAGTAGTTTAAGCATCGACGTTGATGAAAGTTCGATGTAATGAATTCCGCTTCTTCATAAATTGCTCCTTTATTTGAGGACTGAATTTTCTGGAGGAAATAAAAACATGCGGCAGGGTAAATACATATATTCTTTGTATGTTCACTGAAATAAAAATAGAAAAATGGACTACAATGTTGAGGGACTTAAACACCATTTAAATGGCAAGATACAGAAGACAGACAATTCCATTTAAAACCGATTTAATAGACTATTGACCTTCAATTTCTCCTTTACAGTGTTTTCCATTTCTTGAACCGTCGCGTCGTTTCTGAAACCCTTAACTTTCGAGGCCGTTTCTTTCCAGTATGAGTACTCCATGAGGTATTTATCATCCGTGAGCTGAGTAGATGATGATGCCATCTTTTCTTTCCTCTCGTGGATAAGAGCACGATTGACCATTTCGAGCACTGAAACACAATAAATTGGCCATGTCAATTGTGTAGAAATTTGAATCTGATTACAAAATAATTCATCACATCGGTTCGATTGTAATGAGAAAATGAAAGATAAGAAATCATCACATACGACTTTTCTTCTTTCCTGAACCGGTTGATCTACCATTGTCATCTGAAAAGAAAACATTGTATGTATTTTATAAGTTGTCATTCCAGGTTTTTCCCATTTCTTACATGTGCTTGGCAAATAAGGCAGATTAGGAATCTTTATTTATTAATTGTTATTTTAGCAAAGAAAGAATATTAGTTACTTAAAAATTTAGTACTGAAAATTAAAAAATTAGTAATGAAACCCAAAATTAGTTATTTTACGAAAAATAAAGAAAAATCTCTGACTAATTAGGCCAAAAAACTTTGAGAAACCCTTTTTTTGTGCAGGTCAACTGTTTCCTATTGAAGTGCTTTGTATTTCAAAACCGAATAACGTGCATACGTTTTATACATTACAGTAGTGTAATCTTTCTTGTGCTATGATGTTGAGGACTTGTTTTGGTTAACACCATCTGGCTTATTGATTGTTCCACATTACGATTTATCTTTCATGCATTTTCTTTAAAGCTGAGTTTTGCCAACAGTTAAAAAAAAACCAGGTTATGTTAGATTATTTATTTAAATTATCCTAAAAGACTGGATTACTGGCACTGGATTACTGCCGTCCAAAAAACTTTATCTGGATCCCTCCAGGAGTCAATTACTGATTTATTTTTTTACTTGTACATGCAACACTTTTGTGTTCAAAGATAAGAAAACTTTTCGTCTTTAATTATGAGATGTCAAAATTTTGACGTCAGTTGAGAGGTGTGCATTTCATAGTCATGATAGAGGTGTTACATTTACAACATTTGTGAATGGTTTGACTGTGTGGCCAGTTAGCTATAGCCAATGTCTTAAAGATGAAAGATTCAGTCTAATAGGTCGGTTTTACGCATGTACAGTCATTTGCAATTGAGAGCTGGAACAGTCCACAACTACCCAAGGTTATAGGGGTGGACCTGATGGGCACAGCAAGTGGATCAAAGGCACAGGGGCTGGATGTATACTGTGCAGTGACTTGGTCAGAAATGAATAAATTTGTCAGCAGAATTTGCCTACTGGCTCCAGCTGACTGGTCACAGTCAAAGCATTCAGACCTATTGTGAATGTGACACTTCCATTGCGACTAATTACAATCCACATTGTCTCAATGCTCTCAGCTGAACTGATGTACAAAATCAAAGATGGTCATCCCCAATAAGTTTCTTCTGACCAATACTGAGCCACCTGCATTACCTGTTTCATTTGCACATATGAAAAAGCTTCTTTCATCTTTAAAAGGGCAAATCTTGCCAACAAATTTAATTTATGAGCTAATGACAACACAGTGCAGGTACATTCAGTGCTGTCTGTAGTAGTTCTCGATGTATGAACAGAGACAAACTAATTCTTAAACATGTAACTTTATTTGGCAGCCATGATGGCATGCTCGGTCCCAACAACAGAGGTCACCCCACATGGGGAATTGTTATGAACCAGAATACACACAGAATGATATCTGTTACATAGGTGACCAGTTATATTTCTCCACAGATACGGTGGGCTAAGATGATGTCCTTTGGCATGATGGTCACTCTCTTGGTGTGGATGGCACAGAGATTGGCCTCCTTGAACAGCTGGACCAGAAAGGCTTCAGCTGCCTCCTGCAACACCAGCAGGGCATTGTTCTGGAATCTTAGATCAGTGTGGAGGTCTTGTGCAATCTCCCACACCAGCCTGATAAAGGGCACCTTCCAGATCAGCAGCTCTGTGGATTTTTGGTATTTTCTTATTTGGATTGCTCTGGTCCCAGCTCAATAGTGGTGAGTCCTTTTGAGGCCACCCATCTTCTGGACAACCCTGGGGGTGTGCCCTATCACCTTCTTTGCTGTCTGGTTTGTATGAGCCATTTCTACAAAGGAAGCAACTCCTCATAAACAGACACTAGACACCTCTCTGCCTCTTTGTCCATGACCTCTTCATTCCCATATAATTTGATCAATTTGCGGCTTAAAACTTCCCCCCTTCTTCCATTGACTTGGCTGCTACCTGGCCTTGACCCCTTTTCTTATCCTTATTTATGATGATCTTCAATACATTAGTGCCAACCCTACTGTGAGCCCTTTTCTTAGCCTCAGCAGCTTTGTCCAGGAACCCCTGGTACTCTTCTCTTTGCTTTGCCCAATCCCCTGGTGGCTTCTTTCCTGGGCCTCTTGTAGGGGACAAAGATGTCACTCTCATAGCTGGCCCTGTGCCATTTTTGTTTGGGACTTGCAGTAGTGGTCCCTTTAAGCTGGTACCCTGTCCCAGGGGGACAGAATGCACTACCACCACTGTGGGTTCACTCACTCTCCTGTCTGCAGATGCAGACCTCTTGTGCAGTTCCTTTTGTGCCACAATTTTCCTGGGTTTCTTCTGCATAATGGGAATTTATGTCTCACCATTTCTACAATTTATTATGAATTTTGACATTTTTTTTGGAATTTCTAAATAATTTCTGCAGCCTAAACACCCAGATATGGTTATTCAGCCCAAAAATGATCAAAATCAAACAGAACTGAACAGTTTCATACAACAAGATCAAG
>JBCAUI010097656.1:0-19165 GCA_038406195.1 Haplosyllis anthogorgicola
GGCCCCCCATGACCTGATCTTCAAGCTGAAAGCAGTGAGGCCATTCAGAGATGGCAGAACACACATATGGTATGACAAGAAAGCCAATGTGTATTTCCACCTCAACATGGAGTGCCTCATAAATCACAACAAAGACATTAAAATTGAAGACATTACTATGACTAATGAGATGTTCCTGAATGTGTCACCAGCTCATTTGAGATACCTTACTGAAGCTGGGTTCCTTAAACATATCATGGAAAGCAAAAAGAAAGACATCCAGGTAAGTAGAATTACATTGCTATCATCAAAAATTATAGTATAGGTAGCAGGGGTTATTCTGTGCGACGCGCTACGCATCACAGTAAAGTTGGACACGTCGTACTTAAAAGTTCGTCGCGTCGCATAGATAATTTGATGCATTGCATAAATTTTGACGCATCGCACATTAATCTGACGCATCGCACAGAAAAACCGAACTTTCGGCGGGTATAGTTTACTTACATTTACTTTCCTGATGACTTCCCAACACCTTTGCCCTTCTTGCCACTGGGATGCTTGGTATTTTGGTGGGTCCTCAATGAATCCTGACTGCCCAAGTCTTTGCCACAAATGTCACAAAGGAATTTATCTGCCTGAGATTCACCATGAATGTTAGTTTTGTGTTCCAGGAGACCTGACTCTTCCTTGTATCTTTTAGTGCACTGGTCACATTGAAAGTCCTTCTCTTTATGAAAATTTTCCAAATGATATTTCAAAACTCTAGAATTAGTAAACTCCTTGTGTCTACAAGCAGGGTGGTCACATACAAGAGGAGTTCCCTTCCCATGTTCTTTCCATAAATGCCAGTGCATTTTGCCATGATCATTATGTTCCCACAGACATCCATACTCAGGGCACTTGGCCCTTTTCATGAGTAAATGCTTCTTGAAATGTGTGTCCCTGCTCCTCTTGTACATGAATGTTTTTGAACATTTGCCACACTTGTACTTGTAACCTTCATGTGTTTCCAAGTGCTGACCATAGTCACTTTTTCTGTCAGTCTGATAGTCACACTCACTGTATGTACACTTGTACTTGTAATTGTGGACAGTGCCTTCAGGTGACACCCTCATCTTTCTCTTTGTAGATGTGAATCTGGGAGGGTTGATGACAGAAGCACTTGTGGTAACAGGGGAGGAAGAGGTCACAGGAACTTCTTGAAGAACAGGGTCTTGAGAAGGAGGATCTGGTCCTGGTTGAATTCCTGCAGAAGAAGTAGAGGCAGAGGTAATGGGGGGGATGACACTGACTATGGGTGTGGGAACTGTATCAACCAGAATTAAATCCTCATCTTCTTGGAACTCAGCAGGAGGCACTGACATTGTTGCACTTGCCACTCTAGGTGGTCTTATGTTAGCAAAATGGACCCTGTCACCTACAGTTGTTCTTGTCCTTGTTGTTTTCATTTCAGCACTTTTGAAGAAGGGTGTCAGCCTAGACTGATGTCCCTTTGCTCTTGCACCCAGCAGCTGTTTAGCTATAATTACATTACTTTTGAGAGTGTCAAAGTGTTCAATCAGAACATCATCATCATCTGAAGACAGCTCCTGCTGTACATTTTCAAAGATATTCACTGCCTCATATAAGTGATGATTGACCAGTGACAGGTTCCAATGTAATAAGGCATGAGGGTGGATGGGGCTTGTTGGTGCAAAATGATGTATGCCATTGTGGGCAAGCACTATTGGAAAATTCTCCAGATCATAGGTGTGGTCACCAGGCATTAAGTGCTGCACATGTGCACTATACTGCACAGTTGATTTCTCCATTACTGTCACTGGTTTGCTGCCTGGACCAACAACACACATCAAAATCTGTAAATATAGTAGTTACAAACATCTAAAAGCTATTAAAATGTGATTTGGCGCATCGCGCGAATTTTGTCGTTTTTTGTGCGATGCGTAAACGGTTGATTTCTTTGCATTTAACTGAAACTTTACTTGTTGTAATTAGTATAGATACTTACTCCTAACATCTCTCTCAAAGTTACAAGCCCCACTAGGTCTATGTAGCTGGTAGCATCAAGCATCTTTGAAGCCCACTGAAGTGGACTTCTCCCCTGGACCAACAGGTCATTCTTGATGTAAGGCTGAAAGGAGAGAAATGCCAAATTAAAGTTTTTTGTTGTGATATGTGTCTTTCTGGTAGGTTCATTACTTATCCTAGAAATTTGCAGAGAGTTCAATTATATTCAAGTTACATTGTTGTTCACATTTCAAGCTGTTAGTACTTTCATTATAATACTTACAAATAAATGATTGATGTTTTCACAGAAGTAGCAAATCATTTCCCACCTCATGCTTTCTGGTTGGTAATCTTCTGGCATGTTGTTAAGTTGTGCCAGGATGGAAAAAAAGGCACAGAATGACTGGTGTAAAGGCATCTGAAATGGAATAAAATTTGTTAAAATTGTTTAGGACTCATTAATGTGTGTGCTTTCCTGTGACTGATAAGCCAACTGACTTCTTGACGCATCGCATGAAAATTTGGACACATCGCTCAATTTTTGGGCGCATCGCATGGGTAAACGACGCATCGCATAAAAAAACCGACTACAAATACATGTACTTACAAATTCTATTTCCCTTAAGAAGACTCTCCTGGTGTAACTTTGCATGAGCCTGCCCTTCTCATTGTCTGCTAATAAGAGATTCTTGGAAACTTGTGACAAGTTTTCATAAGTTTCATCCTCAATCTCACCATAGGAGTCATCCAGATCTCTCTCCTTAAATGAAATAGAATTTAATTCAATTAATTACAATTTTGGATTTATACACCATTTTTACACAATGTACTTTCATTTTATACTAAATTATACAAATGTTAATTATACACTATTATACAATTTACTTTTTCACCTGCAAAATGTCTCTGTACTTTGAGGGCAATTTATCAACAGCTGCTACTGCATCATCAAGTGTTTTGGGGGGTCTGTTGAAGTCACCCCAACCAACAATTGCCCTTTTCTGGATCTCCTTCACCTGTGACATGCACACATCAACTGAAATACAAATTTGCACAACATTTAAAAACAGACAGACAGACAGACAGATAAACAGATTTTAAAAAATCACACTTACTAGCCATTTCTTCTGGGATCCCCTTCCTTCTGACAGGTAACCCAAGGTCATCTAGGCCTTGAAGCCTCCTGCTTCTCCTGGTTCCAGCTTCAGAAGTACTTGATGGTAGACTAGATGTGGATGTATGACTAGAAGTAACATGACTAGGGGGGGGATGACTAGAAGACACTTCACCTGGATCAAATTCATCTGTGGACTTGGACTGAGCACCTAAATAGAACCTTACACATGAAAATTTCATTTGTGTGACGCGTCGCACATTTTTTTTTACGCATCGCACATAAATTCGGAGGCAAGGGGGGGAGGAACGCATCGCAGTGAATCGAGAGCGCATCACACGAATTTTCCGGCAGCCATATTGGTAATTTACACACTTTCTGGTACCACTAAATTCTCATTATTTAAGACATTTCAAGTTAAGTTAACTGTTCCCACAGATGCTCTACATATTCATGGCTTACCTAGCCACTTTCCCAGCTTCTTCCTAATGTTTTGGATCTCTTTAAATGATGATTTCTCACTTGGAAATTCTCCCTCCATCTTGAATCATGTAAGCTGACATCTGGTGGGAAAACTGAAATATAAACAATTTGACGCATCGCACACTTTTTTACGCACGACGAAGCGCGTCGCACACCCCCAGCAAACAGCAAACAGCAAATAGTACAGCAGACAGCATTTATCATCATGTCCAATTTTGTCACTTGCATGTGAAAGGTCAAATGATTGTGTGTGTTAAACTTGGAATCCCTGTACGTGATTCCACACAACATACACTTTTAAATTACTTGCCGTAAGGAAGGAAAACATTCACGACAGACAAACCCATCTGGTCGACAAATGTTAATGTTCCACTACAGTAGTTGAAACAACAACTATAGGTTAAGGTACACTGCCGTGCAAGTTTATTCGCCATGCGATAAGACAAGACGACGTCAATATCAACTGGTATACCATACATCAACTTTGTTCGAGTACGTTAACCTGCATGGGCATCTCTTTTTTTTTTTCTTGGCGTGAAGTTCAATATTCTGGTGTAACTTACACAGAAGTATTGGCATTCATGTCACTTTCCTCTGTAGCAGGAAGCGGAGACACAGAGGTATTGGCAGATCTCGCCATCTTAATTTATTTCTTCTGTCAGTAATATCCATAAAACAATTCAAAGATACCACAAGAATTACACCTAGAGGTGCTTCTCTGTCTAATGCCATGAATGATACATGTCTACGAGGGTAGCGAAGGAAATTCGAATTCCAATCTGTTTGAAAGACACTCGCGAAGAAAAATCTCTGCACTGTCAAGTCGTATTGTCCACATTATTTATATTATCTGTTTTCTTCCTGATCTGGAGACATGAATCTAAACGTTCCAGTTTGTATCTAGCTGTGCTTTAAACAAGGCGCAGACTGTGTGCCAAATACAATAAAGCACTGTACATGTATTTCGTGGGGAGTATCATACACTTTGTAGACAATTCTTTTAGATCACATGTGCTCATGTTTCTATTTGCTGTAAACGATATTACGGATTATTTTATCTTGACCAAACATCTGCAGATTCATATGCACTTGAGTTATGTCAAAACTTCTCATGCGTATAAAAATAGCATTTATAAAACTATTAAAATTTATGTCATAACATAATATTGATGTACTTGATTTTCCGCACATATTCGATTACATATATATATATTATTATAAGCATTTATTTCATAATTGTATTCTGAAATATTGAACGCTGTTCGGTAATTTAAATTCCGAGACGTATGTAAAATCTTAAGTGCATTTGATAATTTCATCTTTGACTATTATTTTGTAAATTAGATATGGTGAGGATCACACATAGTAAAGTTGACACAAGTCACCAGGCACACAGATTGAAAAATGCATTTAAAATTCGTTTCTTTATAAATCTTTAGTTTGAAATGAAACATGTTTCACGCATTAAGTGTTGTCTAAGATGCACAATTGAATGTCAAAGTGAAAACAAGTTTTCCTTCAGCACCTTAGGAAATGTGAACATCCAGTGAAGAAGACATAAAAACGAGACACATAGAAATCAATGGTCACACTTTTGTCACTTCCTGTAATAACGGAACAGAAACTCCAACGAATGTATTTTCGTATTCATCATCAAGTGTATTGCCGT
Organism: Haplosyllis anthogorgicola; assembly: GCA_038406195.1. Lineage (NCBI taxonomy): Eukaryota > Metazoa > Annelida > Polychaeta > Phyllodocida > Syllidae > Haplosyllis > Haplosyllis anthogorgicola. The sequence continues at coordinate 5,253 of JBCAUI010097656.1, forward strand.
TTGATGGTTTGTAAAAGTAGTCATATTTCTTGATATCCGAAGAAGTTGGTATTCTGAAGTAACCTTGCCTTCTCTTTTTCACTACGTACCATACTCCCAAAATGATCATTGTAAGGCATACTGCAATTCCAGCTGTCATAAATCCAGTTTCCATGTCTCCATTTTTTATCAAATTCAATATCACATTATTATTTGCATCTCCGTTTGTTAAATTTGCTTGAACGATGTTTAGTGGATGATTTGTTCTTACGTCGGCTCCAGTCACTACTTGATTACGGCCATGGCCATGTAAGAGCTGAGCAATGTTAAATGGTGGTATCCTAGCTTGAAATCCAGAGGCTTTGGTACTTATATCCATTCTGGTTGATGGAATAGTCTCCATCCTTTCAGTACTATTGGTTGATGCCATAATATCCATCGCAGTTGTACCGTTTGGTGGGGCAAATGTTGTTTCGTTAAACTGTGTAATTTCCATTGTTATTTCTGGGAAAACAAATTAACAATGAAAATCCATCAAAGCCTAAACGTTGTTTCTGTAACTTCAGAGCTAAAATACTTCCATAAGATTGGGATATGAAAATCCACTGAACTCGCTCCCGGGGCCAGAACTGTTTCTCATATTGCCATTCTTTCCTCAATTACCTTTGTTATCACCGTCTATTTGAACAGCTTTGGAAAGTCATCCCTTCAAAGCCGTTCATCTGACACTACTGCAGTGTGCTCAAGCACTCTGGTAGAGCTGTATCTAAAGATTATGATTGGCTCTGTAAGCTGACAAGGACCAAGGCAATCAATACCACAGTAGTGCCTTCTCTTTTCCTACCAGGATGAGTTCCACTTTTACAGAGATAAAACTACGCACTTTCGAACTGTCCATGTTCACCAATTTCGTTAGTGTAATTGTTCAATGCAATTATTTCAATAATGCTTTATGAATACAGTCATCCCTCCATCACGAGGTGATGAATCGTGATAACATGTTGCCCTTCCCAATAGTAAAAGCTAACGGAACTTTTTTTCTCGGGCGTGAGGGTGCAGCACCTGGCGGGCCAAAAATCCAATGTTTTGTATTCTGATGTAAATTTAATTCTCCTCATCAAAGTACACATGCACAATAAGATAAAATAAACTTTTTGTTTGTACAGTATATACGTACCCCCAGTCTGTATGCGTTCCTCCGTTCGCTTTTTAGAAAATACATGACCATATGTATCTGAGACCATGAACTCTAGAAGCATAGGCGCTACAAATAGACGCTAGACGCTATAAATAGTCTGGTCACTGTAATTAAAGTGTAGTGTAAAGGCGTTTCGGGAAAGATGTCTAGCATTCTGATTTATTGGCCCAACGATATTGACCGTACTAATGAATCTTGTTCAATGGGTATTGCCTGTAATTGTTCCTATGTACATTCATCAATCATTTTCCACTACCAAGCCTGTCGTGCCAAGAAGAAATTGTAGATAGAAGTGAGCAAGTAGGATGATAATGAGCATATATTTTCACTGTTGGATGTATACATGTCTTACGAATAATGTGTATGTACTGGAAACTACCGTTCGTTTACTTGTACTATGAACACAAGTATGTATTCTGCACCTTAATTAACTGAATGATAATTTGTAATAATAAAGGAGTTATCCTTCAGATTGTACCCCACAGAAAGAAATCTGGTATGGGCCCTGTTGACATGCCGCCAGCTTGGTGATAACAACATAGTAGTAATAATAAGAAGAATTCGTAAGTTGACTGAAAAGAATTAACTGCTTTGACATAAAAATGTTTTATAATTCAACATTTTAGCAGTAGGCCCGCTTTGTTTTCAAAGCAATCCTGCATTTACAATTCCCTAATGGGTTTTCGAGAACTAAAGCAATTTTCCAGACAGAGTAATCAGACTGCTGTTTGTTAGTGAAGAGATTGTCCTTGAAGCCAGGACTTTAGAACAAATCATTTGATGTCGAACACGCTTTGCCAAATACTCTTTCTTGAATTATAAAAACAAACTAAATACCCCGAATATCAATTTCAAGCAATAAATTTACATTGTACAGAAGACAATCTGCAAAAATATAGATTTGAAATAAGCCACAATTGTAAGTGTATTGCTAATGATTAAATCCTAGTGATCAATAGTTCGCTCTTTATCAGTAACTTTGTCAAAGTATATTTGCAAATACTACAGAAGATTCGCCTTATAAAGATTTTAAATAAGCCACAATCGTAAATGTATTGCTTATCCCAGTGACTTTGTCAAAGTTGCAGAGTAGTAAGATGCAGAGCTGCACACATGCACGTTTAGACAGTAAGATACATACGTTTACCGTCAGAAAGAGATAGTATCTCACCAGAAACAAAAGTGGAGATTGTATTATCTCGTGGTACTCGCGTTTGCGGTAGAGTTAGCTTCTTATAAGCTTGTTCCGGAATATTAGTAATAATAAAAGCAATAGGTTTGCTTTAAACTGAGAAAAGATTGTACTTTATTTCTGCAAAACAATATACATGTTGCTTGTTGGAAGTCTCAATCTAAACTGAATATTTGAATTTGAAATTGTTTGTAACAGCTTGGGGAATGCTTGTGTGTGATTGGCTGATAGGCTACAGCTTCCTGCCTGCTTGCAACTGCTAGTATGTGCGCACAGCATAGTCTACTGCAGGTATGCTGCAAACAAGGGGGTCAGTACCGGGCTCAATCTGTTGCAAGCCCAGATGTAATACACAGATTAAACTATTTAACTATGTTACAGGCTTAACGCAGTGTAGTACAGACAAGGATTACGCTGCTCGCATGTTATTTCGCCTCAAATCCAATGGTTCGTGACATTGCTTTGTTTTTACGCACGATTTGAGGATGTAATCTACTCAGATCCCTCCATCTGACAACCGTGCATTGTGTTCGAACACTCAGACAGTCTAAAGTGTTATGATTGGCTGTGGGAGCTGTTTGGTACCAAGGCAATCAATGCCACATGAGTGTGGCTTCAATTTTCTTCCCGAGAGTAAAGTATGGACCGTGATGCCAAAAGTGGGCTTTGTGACACGCGATACGTCTATGATCTATTACGTCCGAGTAAAGATACGTTTGGCAACAAGTAGTAAGTGAATGAGTGTAATGTTGAAATAAAATGAGCAATTCCCAGTGATAGGATTTGCTGATTCCATGTAGAATGAAATAAATGTCGAAATGACCGGTAGGGCATGAAACTGTGATGGATTTAAATATTTTTACAATACGTCCATCGTTCACGTTGTTTTAATCCTAAAATGTGCATCACTGCCACTAAAAATTGTTATTTATAATATTTGAGTAAATTAGATAACTCAGATTATCGTCAATATTTACTCATTCACTTTAATGGCAAAGTTTAGGAACGTTTGAGGTTATCTTGTACTGAAGTAGTTCAATAAATAGTTGAGTATTTAAAATGACTGATTGTTTCACTTCAAAGATTTCTGCGTTAGGAATGCTTCCACTTCAGTGGAAACCTCATCAGAAATCACTGTCCACTTGTTCTGGTAAAGAAACTGCGATATTTGTCACAGGATTTATTAAGTGTTCAAACTATTGCGTCGCATTTTGAGGAGGTCTTCCCGCATTGTAACTATTTATTCTGAGAAGCGAGTGAAGATTGGTGTCCGCCATCGTAGAAAAACCGTCGGAATGCTATTCTGTCAAACAGACCATTTGTGGATAACACAATAGCATGGCTGCCCCGGATCCCTTGAAAAAGACAACCTTGCTTTCTATCTGAAAAACAACCTCTTGAAACTTCGTTTCTGTATAAATTAACCTACATTCTTAGTTCTTTCCCACTTTCTTACCTTTATTACATCAGAGATCTGTATCGCTCGTGATATTTATCCTAAATCTGCCATAGAATAAGCCAGACACTGTAGTAAATTGGAAAATCAATATGATCTTATGGAAGTCGCCCTAATATGCACTCATGCCAATTTCCATAAAACACTGTCCAGAGCTCTTGGATATTACCCAAAAGGAAGTAACACTCTACGTAATGAGATAAGGACAGGTCACGATGTTACAAGAAAGGAGAGTATTATAAGAGAAGGTCTGTCACTTGTAATGCATATAAAGGAGGTACCAATGTATCTGACATTCACCCGGCCTGATTTTATGGGATGGGTCCGACACGACAGGATGCCTACTGGGACTCAATGGGTAGGTTTTCAAGTGTTAAGTAATGTACTGCCGATTACAGTACGGAGTCAATTTTACAAAACGTCTAGACTATCTATTGTAAAGTTTTGTACCCGGTACAAAGGAAAGGGTTACAGAGTTAATGTGCAGGTTTCGAATACAGGCGTATCTGAAGGTAGTGTCAGTGGGTCCAAAAAGTGTAAACAATACTCTTGTATATATACTATGGAACATCTAAAACAATATGCAGTAACAAGACAAGCAAGACCCTCTTTTCAAAAGTGAAAACAATTTTCCTTGATCCAACAATGCAATTGATCACATTCTTGTAACATCATTAACAAAAGATTTAATATGGTGATGTAGTCAGATTGCCCATTTCCGTAATTTTGCAAAGTAAGATTGCAATAAACCACACCTTGTTGCCGCGGCATCATCGTACATTTTATTGGTCGACAGTGTTTTATAAGCGCATGTATTTGGCGAAAAGTCAAGCAAATATTATTTTCTACAAAACAACAAGCACATCTGTGTGGAATTCAACAATGACTCCGAAAACACATTGCTTAATTATGTTCGGAAATCTAATCAGGAAATTGGAAACATGCATGTAAACTTGACATGAGAGTCCATTATGGAAATGATGGCACTATCTCTCGATTAACAGTTCTGCATACAGATGTTAGATTAAGCCTGTAACATAGTTAAACAAGGCATACACCTGACATACGGACGATAAATATGGCTGAATTGGACACATTAGGACCATAACCCTAATGGCTGCATGATCCGAATAACCCTACTTGTGATTTATTCTTCCTTCAAAGATGTAGTTGCAGAGGACAATAATTGGCTAATAAAAATCTAAATATGTGCATGTTTTGACTACACTATGTCTTCAAGACTGCTTTTTGTTTCGGTGTTTTTGGAAAATGGGTGTACAGTCAGTTCACATGTTTCAGCAAGATATTATCTTTTTATTCTATTTGAAAGAATCTCTTGTCTTTGCTTACCTCTTATTGATATCTGCTTGAATAACTTCTGAAGATGGCTTCACAAGTCCATCTGTAACTAAGGATTATGTTTGCATCTCTAACTTGACAAGGACTGAGAGAATCAATAGAATGTATTGTTCTATTTTCTGTTAGCGAAAAAAATACTGAACCCATCAACACAGTCGACATATTTGTAATATTTTTCTTTGACACTCCTCATATTACATAACTCTAATTGCAGTGTCACAATTTAAAATTGATTTGGCTGTTGCACATTTGTCCTGATATTATTTTACAGTCAGTTTAAGCTCTTTGCCAAATTGTGAGTAATGCCAAAGTGGTTGTTGTAACATCAACAGTTGCTAAACCATAGGACCTGATCACTCATACAAAAAAGATAACTTACAACTTATAAAGATAACTCATAGCAATGTTCAGTGTATCCAACTATTTATCATGTTTAATAAAGAGTCCATCTATGGTAGTAAAGCAAATCGTGATTCCGTTTTACTGAGTGCAAAATATCTGTACAGAAATACGTTGGGAGTGATTTAACTTTTTTTGTCACACAAAGTTTTGCCCTATTGAGAGAAAAAAGCAGACTGAACTGTGAATGACCGAACAAACACCAGAGATTAGCACCAGACGTGAACATTCTGTGACCAATAAAGTAAAACCTAATCACGTAAAACAGACACAGACACAGGTAGCCAAACCTCATCTGATTTCAAAGCCATTATGGCCTTTACATTTGCTTAATGAATTTGAAGCTCCAAAGCAATTTGACAGATAAAGTAATCAGATTTTGGTTTTGTTGCTAATACCAACCATGAATGGTTTTGCTACGTAAATACATTGTTATTTTTCATTGAATCGTTCAGCTTTAGGTTTGCCACTTTGTGTTTACTCAATCTTTATTTAATGACAGGCAGTTGTGTAATTTTATGGTGTTGCATAGTTGATCTTATATCCCTTAAATGTGGCATAATCTTTTTAAATTTCCTGTACTTGTAAAATCGAAAATATTGTATTTTTCAACGTTATGTTACCAAAGTTCAGAATTTATGACTAAAGTCAGATAAATACTCCATAATAACCAACAATTAATCCTTTACTGATGTAATTAGTTATGAAATATTGTCTTTGATAACAAATAATAAATTGTGCGATTGTAATGCTACTTTTGCTTGTAAGCTTTTACTTCGTGCGTATAGTTAGTTAATCCGTCAGTTAGAAGGACTCATATCAACGCATTTTGTTCCTGTTATATTATTTTTCCGGTGCTTGACATTCAAGTGGTGCTTCAAAACGAATGCCCCAGACACTCCAACCAATTTCCATAAAGCATTGTGAAAAATCGCTTCATATTACCATGAACGAAGCAGCACTGCGTAATGAGATAAGAAGAGGACAGAAAGTGTAATTGAAAGAATAGAACACAGGCACATTGCAAAAATATAGATATTTCCATCTGTTCTTTTTTGTATATTCCTATTGATTCAATTAAGTTCTTATGTACTAGTTTCTTCTATGTACTTGTCCTTTAAAATATAATTTTTGTTAAAGGTTAGGTTTACCACCACTTTAATGTGAAGGCTTTAGAAGGGGATACATCCACGGAATATTTCAGATAAATATATTTCCAATTTTGGTGGGAAAGTAAGGCATTAGTAATAAAATGTTTTGTAAAACTACCACTTGTTTAATACACATTATGGAATGGGAAGAAAAGTTGAAGGTCAACAGTGACAACTTTTGGTTGTCTTTGAATGTTCTTACATGCTAAATTTTCCATGCTTTGGAATTGCAATTGTGTCACACATCTGCAGAGGGTACTTATGTTCTTGAAGAAGAAGCTGCTGAAGAAAATGGGCACATTTTAAACAGAAAGTGTGAAATCAGTGTCCCGTCAACTGTTTACCCTGACGAATACCATTAGTATTTTACCTTGTTGGACATACTGTGGGATTCATGTACAAGACAAGTCGAGTGGTCAAATGTGAAGTAGCTTTTGTCCTGTGTGATAGAAAAGTCATAGAAAGAAGACGACATGATGGTTATGATGAATCAATAGAAATAAAATATGTAGCACTACAAATATTTCGCCCTCCCCTAGTAGTCTATCTATTTCTGGACCGCCACTGATGTTTGATGTAATCCAAACGGTTTCTGAGTGCGTTGAACAATTCCCCTATCAGTTCCATTTCTCAAGTATTTATGCACCTTCATGAAACTCTGGAAGATTAATCCCTAGATTCATCTGAATCTCAAGAGTGCCAATAAATTTACAAGCAATCAAACTATTTCAAGATGCCCACTTGTCCTAACAAGTAGATTAGCACAAAATATACTTCATTATTTGATAAAGGACATGCATATCTAACATAACGCGCAATCAACAAAGAAGTCCTACTTTTAGGTAATATAGATTACTTGATATCACAGTTAATTTTAACACCTGCATTGTGTCAAACAAACTAGTTTAAGTAAAAAAACTATTGCTTGCATTTTAGTGGGGCAATTATTTTAACATGAGTAATATCACTAATAATAAAGAAAATCTCGGAACCCTTCCGAATTAGACAGAACGAAATTGCAGGTTTTGCCAAGGAATTATCCAGTTGGAAACCTGTACCTTATTCGCTAATGTACATAATTAGACATGAACTGGAACGTTGTTTGAAAATGGCATTTTATGCGAATAGATGTCTGTCTTGCAGTGCAGCTGTAGCAATATCAACTGCAGAGTGTGATTTTCCATTCTTGAAAAAATCCGTCTAGATCTACGCTGATGCTATCGATTGCGAGAAATTGTACGAGCTTCTCGGTCAAGTTCCTAAAGACTGGACCAGCGAGTTTTGGTTTATTGCAATTTACCAAACTGTATATCCAACTTGTGAGAAGGTATGTAATTCACGTGGGACTCTAGACGGGTCCTATACTGGCTCACACTACGATTCAAACCTCAGTACCTGAATCAAAATATTACAAGATTCCAGACGGCTATGCAACAGGTGAACTTGAACTCGAAGACTTGTCAACAATAGCGAAACATTGGCCGCATATAATAGACTATATCAAAGAGGACGCATTTAACGACAGAGTAGAACACTCTGTCTTGTACCATCCGACAGTTGCTATCAGGGACAAGGATGGCGATTTAGCAGGGTACATGATGACCGCGCCCCACAGCACCATGAGTATGTTGTACGTGGAGCCTGAACACAGACGCAAAGGATTGGCTACTGCAATAGTAGTTGGGTTGTGTGAGAAACTGCATAAGAAAGGAATGCACAGATTTATACATGTCAGTCCTGAAAATGTGGCATCAATTAATTTGCACAAAAGGTGTGGATTTGTTAGAAGAGAAAGGCGATTTGATATGGAAAAAGTTCAAACCAAAGTAGAATAATCAAACGAAGCACGACGTGGACAATGTTATCACATTGCTTTCAATGTAGATTCTAAAACCATCGTTTCACAAATCAATTTCATAGTGAACAGAATTTCCTCAAAAAACCTTGAGTCTTTTACGGTGAGAAACCGCTTGAAATTAACTTAATAAGATCGTCGGGATCATAAAATATATCTCTACTGTTTTACTTGTCGTTTTATATTCTCTTGACACAGATAACGCGACATACTAGTTGTTTTTTTTAGACTTTTGTTCTACTTGGTAAAGTCGCACAAATATAGCATCGGAACAAATTGGTTCACCGATTGTACTCCAAATGTATTAAGTTTGGTTTCAGCCAAGAATATAAAAGTACAATGGCAAATCCTGTCCAACTCGAGGTGAGTGAACTGCCTTATCTAGTCTTGGAATTATCAGGTTGGAATCCTATACCTTACCCTCTGCTTTGTCTTGCAAAACACGGACAAGAATGTAGCATAGGCATGGAATTTTATGTGGATAAATGGCCTTCTTGCAGTGTAGCAGTGGCAATACCCTCATTTGAATGTGACTTCCCATTTCTGGAGAAGGCGATATTTCTGGATGCCAGAAACGATGAGAAACTACCTGATGTTCTAAGTCATATCCCAATAGATTGGACGCATGAGTACTACTTTTCTGCAATCCATCAACGTTTACGTTCAATTTGTGAGACAATTAGTGCTGAATATGGAACTCTTTATGGTGACATACCTGAACACACAATGGTTCAGAAATCAGCTGGAAACAGCATGCCAGATACTATATTACCAGATGGGTACAGAATAGCAAAACTTGAAAATAGTGACGCATCAACAATCATGAATAAGTGGAAATTTACGGGAGACTTTTCGAAAGAATCAGTTCAACACAGAGTGGAACATTCCATAATGTACCACCCAACCGTAGCCATTAGAGATAGGGAAGAGAAACTGATCGCGTACGAACTGACATCCCCACACGGAACTATGGGTATGCTGCACGTTGAACCTGATAACAGAGGGAGAGGCTTAGCTACCACCATTGTAGCGGAATTATCCAAAGAGTTATGTAATGAAGAGCATCCCAGATATTGTCATGTAAGTGCGGCGAATCCAGCTTCAATTAAGCTGCATGAAAAGTGCGGTTTTGTTATAGAGGAAGGAGCAGACATTGTATGGACATTTTTTAAACCAAAATAACTAATTTCATGACAAATCTAGATCATGTTATTATCATGGTTCTAACTTAATTATTCTGCTGACTGAAGTGAAATATGTAGAAAGCAAACAAATAGTACACCTGTTCAGAGACTAGTCTAATTGACTGGCCAATTGATATTAAAAAGCCTTTCAGGTGAATAAATGAAGGGGGCCCTACTTGACTATATCATTCTAGTGTAATTCAATTTGTATGGATGAATAAATTAACCATAACAATCACACTATACAAGATGCTGTTGTATGTTTTTTATATCGGCGAATCCTTGTGAATATCTTTCTTCTCATACCAACTGTTTTCTTGAAGTTCGACCCTAAAGTGATAGATGAAAGATTAGATCTACGTTGTATGCTGATGATGAATCGTAGGAATCCGGCATGAAATATAATTTCTGCAACGTTTCATGTGGTTCATGCAACATGTCTTTGACACCGTGCTCTTGTCCAATGTATGAATATTGCAGTGCTCACCCAGTTTGGAATCATGTTGTCACCGTCATGTCGAAAAAAAACCCCCAGCAGTTCAGAAACTTTGCGGCAAGGATGAACAGGTTATGATTTATTTGACACCAAACACAACAAAAGAAATCTGTAGTTACTTTGACATTGAATGAATTCTTATTTAAAATGACAATCTGGTGTGAAATGTACAACTTTCATCGAAACTGATTTGTCCGGAATAAACATACTTTGATTAATATGACCCCTTTTTTAGCCAATACCAATTTGCACCCGAACGGCTTCTTAGGCTTAAGCTTTTGTTAGAGCGGCTCTTAACCAGTACAAACGTTTACATACACTCGCTCTCCGAGCATTAGCTTCAGGGCGTCATAATTACAGCTGTGCACATACCTGGGTTAGTGATAAATGTTGTTGCAGATTGCATTCATCTAACTAAAGGCCTTAACCTTGACCAAATTAGATACGGTGTTAACCGACCATCGCACCTAATGTATATGGGGGAGGATATTCCAGCTAAAGCTTAATGTGCTTTTAGAAGTTAAAAGATGTGTATTTGTTAATTTTAACTGATACCTTGTAGTAAGGCCATATCAGTAATCAATGTTGATACAAATTTGCCATTTAAAAAGTTTTCTGGGTCAATTCATCAATGTTACGATGCTAAAATGCTACAACTAACATATTCATTTTGTTTTGTCTTCCCCTGTATGTACTGAAAAGTGCAAGTTACGAGAAGAGAAGCATACTTCAGATGTGGCATAATTGTAGTTCAATATTATGTGATCCCGTATGCACTGGACTGGGATATGAAGTAGACTAAAAATTTCGAAAGGCCCTTTCCATTGATGACATTTTAAAAGATATATGAAGCCTCCAGCATAAAAGGAAGTTGGTACGAGGAAACGTGACGGAAGAAGATAAAGAGAATGGGGGGTGGACGACTGAACTACATTATGAATGCCACAAGGAAAATATGTCCAATACATATTTCATAATAGATCTGAGTGAAAACAAAAAATATTAAACTTAAATAGGTTAAAACTCTTTATCCATCAAATTTTATTCAACAGGAAAAAAAGAAATCGACAAGCTTTTACATTCAATACACCTGAACTTGGACTTTCAAATAAAGAATGTTTGGTTTTATAACAATGTCATTTTGATCTGGTCTTCTTTTAAATGGTTTGAAAGTTGAAGCTCGGCCATAGAAACTATTGGCTTCTTACGTGTACAAACGTAATGTAAAAAACATGCCAGAAAACACCGGGTTGTTTCTATGAAATATCAACAGTGGAGACAAAGTAAATATGCAAATGTTTCGAAATGTGGCCAGAATCAAATGGGGACTGTTTTTAATAACACTATTTAATGTGTATGCAGGATTATTACTTTTCTTTACGCAACGGATACTTTCTCACACAGAAGAAAGAATAAGATCGCTGCAAACATTTACAAAGATTAAAAAGCTTAAATGTGCGTGTTTTTGGCTGTACAGGTAATGGCAACAACGAACACATGATGAAAATAGATTTGAACTTTTTCTTTGTTGCCGAAGAACTTAAAATGAATAAATGTCCCCTTGTGTCTTATCATTTGGGGAACAACGAACTCCGTTTTCATGTTGCGAAACCACAAAGAAAGAAGTTCTTGCTTTGTTTGATTAAATCAGCCGGTAGAAAACATTAGTTAAGGGAGACTGTGCTGTGAACGATATCTATCAGGTGCGGCTGTTTCGTACTCCTAACTCAGTCCAAAGTCAACATCTTCGAGACCTTGAATCTTGAAACTACGGTTATCTACCCTCATTTACTAAAGAGGCTGGACAGGACATTTGATGAGATTTTAATCGTTTTATCGTCTTCTGATTTTCTTGTGGTTGTGTCATTACTCTTAAGGAAAGAAGTGTCAAGGCAGTGATTTGAGAGAGTCTCAGACGGTATTGTTGTGGAGTTCGCGTTGTAGTAGATCTTTGTATAACGTTTATCGTGTAATGGATTTATGTTTCAAAGCACTCAGTTTACGTCCTGCTGTTGTTTGCTAGAGACAGGTTGTGTGATGTTCCAGATTTATCTGGATCTGACCAGTTATTGTTTTGGAAATAAAACAAGTCCTAGAAGTACAGTTGAACCATTTATTACACACTACCAAATCTTTACATAGTGCATAGTGTACAGCGTTCAAGTACCCTCAGTGTGTGCAGCAGTGGATCACATTCTCTAGTTGGATAACTTAAGATATCAAGAAGTTTACCAAAGGCAAAAGCCCAGGAACTAAATGAGTCTAAAGTATCCAAGATCTCTAAGGATATCACAAGGTTTACCGAAGACAATAGTCCAGGAACCAGATGAGTCCAAGAGTGATGATTCTCCTAAGGGTAATCCACCCAGACTAGCATGGTGCTTTGGTATTTAAAGCAAACCATTATCCAATCAGAGAATGGATATACATTAGCCAATAGAAACCCACAGACATTGGGTAATGTCTAAAAATAGTAACGTCTGGTTTACAACAACCAATCACAATTGTAAGACATTATGTAATGGCTATTAATAGTAACCTAAACTTCACACTGAGGCTGCATGATGTAATAACATAATAATACAGGAAATGACAATATCTCAAAATAGTAACAAATGTATAAATATTTACGTTTAACAGAAACAACAATGGAATTTCCCTTGTATGATGTAATGCATCATAACCTTATGCAATAGGTATGCAATAGGAACTGTTGCACTTCCGTGAATTATACAACACTATTGTCTCACAAGGTTTGTTCCATGTTTTTCTTTTGGCTTGTGTTGACAGGGGTAGGGGGGTCTCCGGGACCCCAGGGACTGCTACCATGGGAGACATCTTCTTGTCATAACCTAAGTTGATGAATCGCCTTAAAAGAGACATATAATAAATCAAGACAGGCACACATAACTGGTGCCGCCCCCTCAATTTTATTAATGTAATACACCAATTATAGTAGCACACGTCATATGTAATTTGTGTATAGTTCATTTACCGTGATGATGGTAGTAACCAATGGTTTAGTAACCTGCACTCGAGTGTGTAGATATTAAGTATTTAAGGGAATGTAATCTTAAGTGGGGAGGATTTTGTTTGTGTTTGGTTAGACTTGACTCTAGTAATGCACTGGTGTGCCGTTTGTAGTTTGTATGATTAAATAAAGTAGTTTGTCAACTAAATTTGCTTAGTTGTCTTACTTTCAACGCGGACTCCCCGTCTACTGTAAAACGGTACGACATTCTATCATTGTTACTTACTTGTAAGAAATCGCAATGCAGTTTGTGCTTTCAAGTTCCACTGTTGTAGCTCCGATTGGATACTCGTTCAGGAGCACAGAGACCTGCTCATCGGTTTCTGGGTTGAATTGTTTGAGTTTGTTCTGTCCGTAATCCTTCCCACAGATGACGACACTTCTATCAGCGAGCACGGCCATGCATGCGGGTTGGATCATCAAACTTCACTTTCAGAGTGTGTGTCACTGTGTTATACAGACAAAATAAAGTTGTTTTTATTTTAAATTCTCATAGGGCTAAATGGTCTTCATTTTATCTCTATGTTAAAAGCCGCGAGTATTGTATGCATCTATGCCATCTGTGATTAAAATTATTAAAGGTCAATTCAATTAGACATTGTCTCCATCTGCA